>JASPKP010000607.1:10000-22500 GCA_030674155.1 Stramonita haemastoma | reverse complement strand
ATGTGTGTGTGCGTGCGTGCGCGTGTGTGCGTGTGTGTGTGTGTGTGAGTGAGTAAGAGATTTTGTAAATAATATTGTTTGTATGCTAGATGTAGTGTGCTAGACTTAGTGCGACAGGAGACTTGTTTAGATAATATTTTATATAATTTTATCGCTGTGTAGTGAATAAGTATCCTTAAGTTAGAGCTTTTGTTTTCATATAGTCTTCATACGGTCTTCGCCTGTATCGGAATGCTGAGTAACAAATAAAGAATGACCAGCCAGCTACCGTCTTCCCCTGAGTCTTCTGTTGCCCAATTGTTGAGACTCGTTGCTTGAATTGTTGTTGCTTGAATTGTTGTTCCGCTCTTTCCCTATCTTGTCTTATCCTTGCCTCTCGGCACCATCACAGGTGGCGCTGCGAGCAGGATAGGGAAGGTGGAAATTGTGGGTGACGGAAGACTCAGTCCAGTCCAGACCAGACCAGGGAACGCATGATGCCTTCCAGCAAGAAGAAGAACGCCAGCAAGAAGACCAGGACCCCTACCACGAGCAGGAAGACCAGACGGAGAGACCAGGCCTACCTCCTCAGCGACGAAGACGAAGATCTGCTTACGGCTCCTACCACAAACAGGAAGACCAGACGAAGAGCTGCAGACCATGGCTACCTCCTCACCTACGAAGAAGAAGAAGAGACGCGATCCACCCAACCACAACCACTCAGTGACGAAGAGCCTGACCAGCCTACCTCTTGCACCAAGAAGCAGCCGAAGCTACGCAAGTTTACTGGTGAAGAGGATGCAGAGGACTTTATCAGAGAGGCTAAAATAATACTGAAGATACAACCTATGAAGAAAGCAGATGCAGCAGCATGGTTACTGGGGGCACTGGAGGGCCGAGCACGAATAGAAATCCTCTCCAAAGAAGCTGAGGAGATAGACACGCCAAGGAAAATCTTCGCCATCCTGGAGAAAAACTGGGGTGAACAACGGGGCCCTACGACACTGTCTTCAATATTCTTCCAGAGGAAGCAGGGCCTTTCAGAGCAAATCCATGAATATGCCTCTGCTTTGAAACTGCTGTGGTCCAAGGTTAACGCCACACCAGAATTTACCATGACTCCAATCATACTGACAAATAAATTCATCAATGGACTTCATCCAGCTACCTTGCGGAGGGACATGAGAAGATTCATTAGGGAGAAGCCAGACTCTTCATTCGAAGATGCCATAGCAGAGGCTCAACATTGGATGAGGGAGGATGGTGGTTTGGACACAGCCTCGGAGCAGATGGCTGTTGCAGACTCGGATGCTATCCAGCGGTTAGAAACGAAAATATCAACACTTACGACTGAGAACACAACCCTCAAAGAGAAACTGCAAGAATGCCAAGCCTCAGCACGGCAGGCCAGCAACAGGCAATGGAGAGGCCCACGCCCTGTTTTGATCTGCTGGTGGTGCCAGCACCCAGGCCACCGTGAGGCAGACTGCCAAGCAAAATGGGAGTACCAGCATCAGGCTCAACACCGATGTCCAACAACAAACCCTTTGGAACGCAGGGCTCGACAGCAAAGGCCAGTGAACTCTTTTGAACGGCCAGTGAACTCTTTTGAACGGCCAGTGAACTCTTTTGAACGGCCAGTGAACCGGCCAGTGAACTCCTACCAGCGTCGGGTTCAGCAACAGCCATCGTCCTACCAACGTCGGGCCCCAAATCAAACCCCAGGGAATGCCTTCCAACAGCCACGCCAGACCCAGGAAAACTAGAAACCCCCGTTGCCCACAGCCAGGCAACGGGGGCTAGGAAGCAGACCAGCCTAGCTGGAAAATGCCCGACAGCCACCATCACTATCGATGGCACGGATGTGGATGCCCTCATAGACACTGGAAGCGAAGTGACAACAGTTACGGACACCTGGGCAGCAGAACACTTGAGACGCCCGAGTAGAGAGGACTGCCATGTCACGCTACGAGCAGTAAATGGAGCAGAGGTGCCTTACTCGGGAATTTTCTTCGTGGACATTATGGTTTTTGGCACCTCGCATCCCAGTGTCCCCATCCTGGTGGTGAAGGAGCCCAGGGAACCGTTTATGCAGTCTCGCAAAAGGCAACTGCCGGTTCTCCTGGGCATGAACGTCCTTGGCCCCTGCTTCTCCCAGTCCCCTCCTGGCATCCCCCCTTGTCTGCAGGCTGTTGCCCAAGAAGCCCGCAGAAACGCCAGGGCTACACGAGGAGTAGCGCATTCCACCACTCGTCGCTGCATCCCTGCCCACTCCATAGCCACCATCCAGATCTCCCGTGGCCAACGTTCATCTGGCCCCCTCATAGCATCCCCTCTCTCCAGACCCCTCCCAGGAAGACTCCTGACCATCCCCACCCTGATCAGTGAAGACCCTTCAGCACGCTTTGTCAGGATTGCCAACCTGTCTCCAGAGGACCAGTTCCTGCCGGCACGCTCTCCTGTGGCCATTCTTGAAGCGGTCAACGCAGTGGAAGATAAGGGCAAGCCTCAATTCACATTGGGGATCAATGAACTGCTCATCTCCACCACCAGAGCAGAGCCAGCCTCGCCGCCACCACCAGTGCCATGCCCACAGTTTGATGGCACTACGAACCAACGCCACCAGCTGCAGGAGCTGCTGTCCAGGCGATGGGAGGCCTTCATGCAGGACGAGAACAACCTGGGCTACACTGAAGCCGTCTTCCATCGCCTGAAGACAGTGGACGACAAGCCGGTCAGCCAGCCATACCGCCGCATCCCACCTCACCAGCTCCATGAAGTGCAGGAGCACATCAAAGAGCTCCTGGCCAGAGGAGTCGTCACAGAAAGCCACAGTCCTTATGCTGCACCTGTAGTCATTGTCAGAAAGAAGGACGGCAGCATCCGCCTCTGCGTTGACTACAGGCGCCTCAACAGGAAGACCATTGGTGACGCCTTCCCTCTGCCAAGGATCCAGGAGTCCTTTGATGCCCTAGCTGGTGCGCAGTACTTCTCCACCCTTGACTTGGCTTCAGGCTTCCACCAGATAGCCATGCATCCTGATGACCAGCAGAGGACGGCCTTCACCACTCCAGTGGGTCTGTTCGAGTACACCAGAATGCCTATGGGTCTGACTACAGCACCAGCAACATTCCAGAGACTGATGCAGACCACAATGTCAGACTTTCTGTTCGAGTTCCTACTCGTCTACCTAGACGATCTTCTGGTGTACTCAAAGACATTCGAAGAACACTTGAATCATCTGGACCGACTTCTGCAGAGAATCATCAGTGCTGGCCTGAAGCTGAAGGTGGAGAAGTGCCAGTTCCTGCGGCGCCAAGTGACCTACCTGGGGCACACCATCTCGGCGGAAGGTGTGAGCTGTGAGGATGGCAAAGTCGAAGCAGTCAGAGAATGGCCAGTCCCAAAGTCGACCTCTGAGCTCCGAAGCTTCCTTGGCTTCGCGAGCTACTACCGGAGGTTCACCCAGAACTTCGCCAAGACAGCCGGACCTCTGCACGATCTGATAGTGAAGGCCACCGCCAACCAGAAGAGGAAGCAGCCAGCAGACATCTCCGGGTTGTGGGATCAACGCCACCAGACTGCTTTTGACTCCTTGAAGGTGGCCCTTACATCTGCGCCTGTCCTGGGTTTTGCCAACTTCAGGGCTCCATTCATCCTGGAGACGGACGCCAGCCATGATGGCTTGGGTGCCATTCTCTCTCAAGACCAGGACGGGCAGCGCAGAGTCATTGCCTATGCCAGCCGTCGCCTCCGGCCCACAGAGAAAAACGAGACGAATTACTCCAGCATGAAGCTGGAATTCCTGGCGATGAAGTGGGCGATTGCAGAGAAGTTCAGGGACTACCTACTGGGGTCCCGCTTCACCGTCATCACCGACAACAACCCCTTGGTCCACTTCCGCACGGCACATCTGGGGGCTCTGGAGCAGAGATGGGCTGCGCAACTAGCGCAGTTCAACTTCGACATCCAATACAGACCAGGAAGACTGAACCCTGCAGATGCCCTCTCCAGGCTGCCTTCCAACCATGGTGCTCCCCCATGCTCGACTGCTGTGCCACCACAAATTGCCATGGCACAGGAAGCTACGTGTCAGAGACAGACAGCAGCCGTTCCTGAACCCCTTGTCCCTGAGACTCCCTCATCGACCCAAAAAGTCCCCACGACTCTAAAATCCCAGTCTGAAATCCTTGAACTCCAACAAGGAGACCCCCTCATTTCCCCCTTCCTGGAGCACTGGCCCTCCAGACCTCCCACTGGAAAGGACCGGGACCAGCGATGCTTACAACGGCAGCATCCCCGCCTAGCCCTGAGGGAGGGCATCTTGTATCGGTGTATACAAGACCAGCAGCATGGGACCCTGGAGCAGCTGGTCCTTCCAAGTGCCCTGAGACCAGAAGTCCTTGTGTCCCTGCATGACCAGATGGGCCACCAGGGATTGGACCGCACCCTTGGCCTCCTACGCTCCAGAGTCTACTGGCCGGGCATGCACCGAGATGTCAAAGACTACATCAAGTCCTGCGAACGCTGCATGCTGGGTCGACAGCTCCCTACTGTAAACACCACTTCTGGTCACCTCCTGGCCTCACGACCACTGGAAGTCCTGGCGATAGACTTCACCAAGTTGGACCAGGCAAGCGACGGCAGGGAGAACGTCCTTGTAATGACGGACGTCTTCACGAAATTCACCCAGGCCGTGCCTGCAAGGAACCAGGAAGCAGTGACTGTCGCCAGGATTCTGATCAGTGAGTGGTTCCAGCACTACGGGGTACCTGAGCGGATCCACAGCGACCAAGGCAGAGACTTTGAATCACGCCTGATTCGAGAGCTTTGTGAGACCTACAACATCAAAAAGTCACACACCACGCCCTACCACCCGCAGGGGAACGGACAGTGTGAGCGGTTCAACCGCTCCATGCACAACCTGCTGCGCACCCTGCCCCCAGAGAAGAAGACCAGATGGCCGGTGCACCTCCCAGAGCTGGTGCAGGCGTACAACAACACGCCCCACGCCTCCACGGGCTTCGCTCCGCACTTCCTCCTCTTCGGACGTCAACCAAGGCTGCCCATTGATGACCTCTTGGGGTGTCAAGTCCCAGACTCGGCTGGCACAGTCGACTGGGTCCGACAGCACCGACTGCGCCTCCAGGAAGCCCACCAGAAAGCCTACCAGCAGCTGAAGGAGACTGCCGCCAAACGGGAGAGGTTCACTGACAAGAGGGCCTCGGATCACGCTCTGCACGTTGGTGAATACGTCTATCTCCGCAACCGTGTAGTGGGCAGAAACAAGATCCAGGACTTCTGGAAGCAAGATCTACACCTAGTGACGTCGCGTTCTTTTGATGGGCTGCATGTGTACCGTGTGCAGCCAGTGGCAGGTGGTGCCGAAAAGACTGTACATCGTAAGGACCTTTTACCTGTAACGACACCTGTAGAGCTGGACGAGCCGCCGCACCAGCCTACTCCATCTTCGACCGACTCTGACAGTGAGTCGGACAGTGACGATGAACTCGTGTGTGCTACCAGAAAGTCAGAGTCAGTCAGTGACATTGAACCTGTGGGCATGTGTGTTGTTCCTCCAGTCCCAGCCCCGAGACGTTCTTCGCGACTGGCCTTGAAGGGAGGAGCCAAAGACAGTTCTACTTTGGTATGTAAATAGCTGTTTATAATTGGCGGAAGTTTAACGAAAGAAATCTATCCTGAAAAAAAAAAATTTTAATTTTTTTCATAAGCATTTGTATGTTAAAGTATTAGTGATGTTGTTAAAACACAAGGCTGGTTTTTTTTTAATGGTTGGAAACATTGAATGTAGCATGTTTTAAATAAGTTCCCACTGCCTGTCGTTCAGTCAGAAGTCGGAAAAACCAAAATGTATGACTAAAACAGGCTTGGTAATGGAACTATTATTAGTGGAAAGAGCTCGACTCTGAGGTGTTTTGCTTAAATAGCAATTCCTCTGTTGTCAGTGATGGCTCTACTTGTTCTGACTCGCAGAAGAAATTTGTCCAAACACAAATTTTCTGTAGTCGCCTGTAGCTATTGTCAATGCAAAAAAAAAATCTTTATCTATGAAGAATCCTGTTTATATATCGGATCTTCACTAGATTGTGGCATTGCAAGCACTGGAGATGAACATTCTGTATTTTACGACTCTACTTGTTAAAATAACATGGATCGTAAATGCCTAAGCTGTGTATTGTGTTGGATATTTTGTTTTCGAAGTGTTTAATACCACTGTTTTATGATTATACTGTTGAAATAACATTTATCATAGAAGCATAAAAATGTGGTTCATTTTATTTTGGAAGTGAAGAGTTAGATTTAATAATGTCAGTTTGCTTATTTGGCAGAAGAAATGTTTCTAGTAGTATGTTGAATTTCATAGGTTTGTCTAGATAGCATTGATATGTTTGTCAGCGCGGACGCTGACAGAGTTGGAGGGGGGAGAGATGTAGCCAGGCGCAGTAGATCTAGTACCCGTAGAGCTAGCGTGCGGGACGGCGAGCTAGCGTGCGAGACAGCGAGCTAGCGTGTGAGACAGCGCGACGGGGAGTTATCTCCCATGTGTGTATGCATGTGTGTGTGCGTGCGTGCGCGTGTGTGCGTGTGTGTGTGTGTGAGTGAGTAAGAGATTTTGTAAATAATATTGTTTGTATGCTAGATGTAGTGTGCTAGACTTAGTGCGACAGGAGACTTGTTTAGATAATATTTTATATAATTTTATCGCTGTGTAGTGAATAAGTATCCTTAAGTTAGAGCTTTTGTTTTCATATAGTCTTCATACGGTCTTCGCCTGTATCGGAATGCTGAGTAACAAATAAAGAATGACCAGCCAGCTACCGTCTTCCCCTGAGTCTTCTGTTGCCCAATTGTTGAGACTCGTTGCTTGAATTGTTGTTGCTTGAATTGTTGTTCCGCTCTTTCCCTATCTTGTCTTATCCTTGCCTCTCGGCACCATCACATAAGTCTTTCTGGAAATAAGGTCGGAGAATGGACCAAGAAGGAAGAAAATAGACAAGATGGAGGTGACAGGGGAAAAAAAGGAACAACGCAGAAACAAAGAAAATAAATCCCAAGCAGATGATTTCCAGGAGATGGAGATGCTATAATATACTGACAGGCCTCTGGCATCCCCACGAGGAAGTGACAGGAGTGCGAACAAAATCTATGCGTTAAGTTTTGTTCTGTTTGTGTGTTTGGTCAATGCATGAAAGGAGAAAGGGCTAGGTTACAAAACTGAGCAGTGGACAGTTAACAGGGAGAACGTGCGTATGGCTTGGTAACGGTGGCGACTGCCGGAGCGTGAAATACAGAATTGGATTGGCTGGCCTGAGATATTGGAGAGCCACCCTGGTAACGACGATGATGATGGTGATGATGGCTTTAACGGCACAATGAGGGCCACACACTCCCTCACTGTCCCCACCCCCTTCCCCCTTCTTCGCATTCCCACACACTTCACCGCTTTTCTTGATCCTCATTCATATTCATGGCATTCCTTGGGGCAAAAGGTTGTTAACCCTTCCTCTTCTGATTGGATGAAGGCAGGAGAGATTTTCGTCAAATATATGATATATATATATATAAAAATATATATATCTGTGTGTGTGTGTTTCCCATCTGTTTCTCTGCAAAAACACGCTCCAATTACAAAGTGAAGAAGTTTTCAATGATGGCACTGATGTCTTCAGTCATTCCTCGGAGTTTCATTGTTTCGATCCATTATCTTCAGACCTGTCTTTCTGCCTCTATCTATTTGTCTGTTTCTCTCCCAACCTGTCTGGTTGTATTTGTCCGTCCCTCTCCCAACATCTATACCATTCTGTTTGCCTGTATTTGTCCGTCCCTCTGCTATCCCAACCTCTATACCATTCTGTCTGCCTCTATCTATTTGTCCTTCTGTCTTCCATCCTCTATACCATACTCTCTGCTTCTATCTGTTTATCTCTCTCCCTCCCATCCCATCCTCCATACTATCCGTGAAAAAATCATCACAGATTCATCACAGCTATATTCTTGTTAAGAAAGATCACTCCCAACTTACCTACCACACTGGCTTTTCACCCACTGATGTCGCATTTCTAACACACACACACACACACACACACACACACACACACACACACCACTACCACCACCACCACAACAATAAAAAACGAAACAAATTACACACAACAACCCAACCCACAAACAAAAAAAACCCTGAATCTTTCTGGCATGGTCTTTTTCTGGCTTTGCACGTCAAAGGCCTTTAAAAGTCCAGACGACCTAAAGACGTGACCAGACACAGCTCTCCAGCTGTACACAGGACAGGTGTAGCAACACCACCTCAGTTCAGGGGTCTCCAGATGAACTAATTAATGGCCATGTATAAATTAGAAACTTTTTCGCCACATTGATGACACCACTCATTTCAAGGGATATCCTTCTTCCTTGCCATTTTCCTTCTGTAAGTATCTGTGTATATAAAACATTCAAAGATACATTCCTGCAAAAAATGTAAAAGAAAAAAAAGATATTAAACTTGTAATAGAGTGGACTTTTATAATGTCCCATCTCTGCACAACATAGCGGGTGCGTATGGGTATACAGTGAAAATGTGGGCTCTCGAAAGAGGCTGCATAAATTTTACGTTTTACCGTGAAGGCAAGGTGTATGCAATAGAGGCTTTTCGACCACCACCCAAGGAAACAGAGCGTCGCACAATTCGCAGGTATGTCTCAA
Organism: Stramonita haemastoma; assembly: GCA_030674155.1. NCBI lineage: Eukaryota > Metazoa > Mollusca > Gastropoda > Neogastropoda > Muricidae > Stramonita > Stramonita haemastoma. The sequence continues at coordinate 13,797 of JASPKP010000607.1, read as the reverse complement.
TTTAGAAACACGAAGCTGTGACAGGGCTCTGATCGCATGGGAGGTAATCCACTTACCGTCCCATCACAAGTTAAAAAGGTCAGCTATCAGAATGTTTAAAGGAATATTGATCCATCATTTTATTTATTGATTTATTCTTTATTTTAAGGATAACGGAATAAGCACTTGTGCTCTGTTACACCCAGTCCCCGTGTGCATGCAGTTTTGTCAATTTTGTCATCCGCGTTCCCACCGGTACATATGGCGTACTCTTTCAAAAGGTTGAATAGGTTTTAACGTGTGTACACGATGTTCTGCGTGCGTTCATTAACACACAGAATATCGGTTTAGAGACTCATTCGACTGACCAAAGAATATCAAACAGAATACTAATCTCAGGCTTAGCCTATAGTATTCACCATAGTGTGTACCATTAGTACTGTTATACTCTACAATGGCCCTTCATGGGATAATGAAAATACTGTTGACTTGACATGAATTGACTAATCAAACAACCAAGAACTGACAAATCAATCAAATGTCAATCAATCAATCAATCAATCAATCAATCAATCAATCAATCAATCAACCAGTTTCAAAGACGAACGAAGCTGCAATTGGTTTCCCAGTCCTTGCGCAGGACAGCGGACAGCCACCATCATTGTCTGACACTGTGTCAACCTCAATTAGCTGATTGTCAGGACTTTTCAGCATCGCTGCTCCTTCCTTCTTCAAACGTCAAGGAGATTAAGGGACGGCATTATCTAATGACTTGATGACTGATGCAAGAAAGGGGGGGGGGAAAGGGCGGAAGGAAGAGGATTATTTCCAGATGAATGGCTGTAAAAGGCGATGCATGAAGGGAGGCAGACTTCAGAGACAGATGACCAGGCCATGACTGCTGTGTGTCTGTCATTGAGGACAGGAACCTCTCACAGGCCATGTCTGTGTCACAGGAACCCCTCACAGGCCGGACAGTCAGCCACACATAAAGGCAGAAAAGTTGTGGAGTGTGGCCTTCTCATCTATCTTTCAGCTTTTTAAAGTCCGTTTCTGGGGAAAGTCATGTCGAAAGTCATGTCTGTGACGTTACATCTGCCTACACTGTCTGCTTTTGGGGTTGAAACGATGACGTTTCTGCTTTGGGTGTTGCAATGATGACGTTTCTGCTTTGGGGGTTGCAATGATGACGTTTCTGCTTTGGGGGTTGTAATGATGACGTTTCTGCTTTGGGTGTTGCAACGATGACGTTTCAGCTTTGGGTGTTTGCAATGATGACGTTTCTGCTTTGGGGGTTGTAATGATGACGTCAAGAAGTCAGATTCTACCACAGATAGCGTCCATAGTAGACCACGCGGTGACGTCACCCCTTCCTGAGCCGCTTTGGATTTTGCTTGAGCAACAGCAATATGAAGCTAGAGTTTGCTGTAGACAGCTGTGTGCGGGTGGTCCGCTATTCTGTAACTCAGAGTACAGGTTTACCAGTAGCGTTAGCGTGTTTGACCGACGAAAAAAGTGTTTTCTTGTGGATTTGACCTTGTCAAATGGCATGTGTTTGCACACATTGCTGACCTGAAACTTCATACAAACAAGATACGCCCTTCATTCATAGCTTTGATACTGGGATAAATCAGCCACGCTCTTCGTGGCTGGCATTTTGATAGATCATCAATGATTTTGTCTCGCAGCTAGCTCGCTCAAAACGAACTTTCTTGTTTTGCTTCGAATTACATGAGAGAGAGAGAGAGAGAGAGAGAGAGAGAGAGAGAGAGAGAGAGAGAGAGAGAGAGAGAGAGAGAGAGAGAGAGAGAGAGAGAGAGAGAGAGAGAGAGAGACAGACAGACAGACAGACAGACAGACAGACAGACAGATAGACAGAGAGACAGAGAGAACACTGAACACAAATGATTTAATGTACATTGGCCTTGGACCACAATACTTTGGTCGGGCTTGAGGGGAGAGAGAGAGAGAGAGAGAGAGAGAGAGAGAGAGAGAGAGAGAGAGAGAGAGAGAGAGAGAGAGAGAGAGAGGAGAGAGAGAGAGAGAGAGAGACAGACAGACAGACAGACAGACAGACAGACAGACAGACAGACAGACAGACAGACAGACAGACAGACAGACAGAGACACAGAGACACAGAGAGAGAGAGCATGCATAATTATAATGTAAATGATTGTCCCTTGTGTTGCGTTCAAAAGCTTTGTTTTCCTACGTCTCTGTATGATCTGTCTTCCCTGGCAGCGTGAACGAACATATACAGCCTGTGGCGATACAGACCCATACACACGCTTCGCTCCACTCTCTGCCAATATCGATTTCTTAGACAACTCTTCTATATCACTACCCGCCAGGTTCAATACAGCATATACATATCACAGCCAGCCAACCTCTCCACTTCCATTCATGTTGTGTACGTACACACGCCGGCCACACCATCGATCTATTATAGCCACAGAGAGTGAAGAGTAAAAGACAACAGATAACTGTTGTGTGTTACAGCATGAAGCGAAACGCATGAAAGCTGTCATGAGGGGATGGAGTGTGTTGCTGAACAAGTTCATCTGTCAGTCCACTTTTGTTCTGTCACTGGGGCTTTCTTTCTGCAGCCTGTAGGGATACAGTCAGGGGAAGAGGCAGCCTAGTGGTTATATGTACCTTAGAGCAAGAGAAGTCCTCATCTGACTGTCATTTACGGCAGAGATTCCAAAATATGGTGAAGGGTCTATTTTAACGTTATTAGGCGTTCCCCAGTTTAACACCTTGGAAGACATCCAGAGCATGACTTCTCTTTCACTTCTGACATTAGGGAAGAACCACGAGGCCATAGCCCCCCACTGCATGAAAAGCTGGCGTGTGTGGCAGCACGCCTTTACTCCTACTTCAAAATGACTTCTTCTTTAAAGGAGAGAACTAGTTTTAATGCCAAAGAGCTCGACAAGAACGGCGACAATCTCAGCATAGCATTACAAAGCATAACCACACTTAAATGTAGGCCACGGTACTTTGCTTACATCAATAACTGACACACATAGGGCCCAAGGTTTTTGTTACAGGGAATTTTTCCTCCTGTTGTCTTGGTAAAGGGGTAGATCTACACCATAGCACCGTGCCATTCTGCAGGGACCTGACTGTTAACTACGCTGTCACCGACACTGTCACCGTTTTTTTTCCGTCTAATATCACAACTTGTGAAAAGACGTTAAATGAATTTGAACTGTCACCGACATCTTCACTGCACAGCACAACACCTGTCCTCACACTGCTGTCAGCATGGAACCCATGATCACAGCCCCCCCCCCTCCCCACTCCTACCCGCTCCACTCCCTAATCCCCTTCCCACCCTCCTGTATAGTACACTTTTCGGATGGGTCAGACATTTTAGGAGCATAAACTGGACGAAGAAAGGAAGAGGCAAACTCTATGTGTGTGTGTGTGTGTGTGTGTGTGTGCGCGCGCGCGCGCGCGCGTGTGTGTGTGTGTGTGTGCGCGCGCGCGTGCGCGCCTGTGTGTGTGTAAAACGTGCTTATGAGTGGGCGTGAATATGGATGTGTGTGAAGACCCCCAAAACAGCCAACAAAAAATCAATAGTGACAGACAAGTTTCACCGTTTGTCTACGTCAGCCCCTGAAAGCAGAGCAGACACACCTGACTACCTTTAACGATCACAACAACAGATTTGCAGGACTCCACACCAAACGTCGGCTCCCTGTGAAAACAGCAGACATGGACCTCCAGCAAAAAAGAACCCACACAACAACAACAACAACAACTCAATATCTTGTATTTCGTGCGCAACAAAAGTCGAGTCCTCGTTTTCC
>JASPKP010000607.1:0-2500 GCA_030674155.1 Stramonita haemastoma | reverse complement strand
TCTTCTCTTGTAAGCAGTCTACTGTGATCAGTTGTGGGATAGATTGACAGACAGACAGGCATACAGACAGACAAAGATAGACAGATAGACAGACAGCTGCAAACAGACAGATAGATATAAAGATAGATAGATAGAGACAGATAGATAGATATTATACACCCCTTTAGGCAGGTAGATAGGTAGGTAGGTAGGCAGACAGATAGATAGATAGACAGACAGATAGAAAGATAGATAGAAAGATAGATCGATCGATAGATAGATAGGTAGACACATAGATAGATAGATAGATAGATAGATAGATAGATAGATAGATAGATAGATAGATAGATAGATAGATAGATAGATAGATAGATATTGTACACCACTTTAAGTCACGGCAGATCTCACTGCGTGAAATTCGGGATGCCCTTCCCAGGGAGAGTGCGTCGCCACAAGAGCATCACCAGCCATGTTTTTCTTTTCCTGTCTGTACGTGTATTTGGTTTCCTATCTGAGTGGCTTTTTTCTACAGAGTTTTGCCAGAGACAACTCTCTCATCGCTGTTGGTTCTTTAATCTTTCACTGAGTATTGCACACGGGACTTCATCCGAAAGGCTAGCACCCAGACCAGTCCTCATGGTCTAGTTGATGGGGGAAAGTTTCAGGCTCAAACAGGGATCGAACCGCCACATACTAGAAACCCACAGGTGCGTTACCTCTAGACCACCGACAATTAGATAGATTTGCCTCTAGACAACCTATATATATATATATATATATATATATATATAGAGGAGAGAGAGAGAGAGAGAGAGAGAGAGAGAGAGAGAGGAGAGAGAGAGAGAGAGAGACAGAGACAGAGACAGAGACAGAGACAGAGAGAGAATGAACATTTGAATGAATGAACATTTTTATTGAGGGAAAAGATTAAGCACAATGGTGGCTTGTTTTCATCCAGCCCTCTCAAAAAAAAAAAAAAAAAAAAAAAAAAGTGAATCGATCAACCAATCAATCCAAATGCATAATTCAAGTATAAAGCTATGAAAATCAAAATTTGGTGAATAAATCAACCAATCGTAAGATTTGAGCATAAAGCTATAACATTTGAAAAGAGAGAGAGGGAGGGAGTGAGAGGAATAAGGTGCGGGCTGTTATTATCTTTTTCAGCTCCTGAAGAGGGTAAGAAGAAATGGACAAAGAAAAGAGAAAAATAGAATAGAGGGAAAGAGTGAGAGGAGGAGTAAGAGGAGGGGGAAAAGGAGAGAGAAAAAAAAAGGATCAGGGAAACAATAAGAACTACAATTATACAAGTTAGTACCTACTTAAGTCAAGTGAGCAAAATCATAACATACCCAAGATTATACAAAGGTTTCATCATAAATCTGAAATATAATGTGCACCTAGACAGTTCAGTGAAGTAGAAACGCTTTACATAAGAGACAAACATAATGGTGGGGGGAAGAGAGAAAAGTTGGGGAAGGGGGAAAAGAAGAATAGGAGAGAGGGGGGGGGGGGAGAGGAGGAGTGAGGTAGAGAGGGAGAGAGAGAGAGAGAGAGAGAGAGAGAGAGAGAGAGAGAGAGAGAGAGAGAGAGAGAGAGAGAGAGAGAGAGAGAGAGAGAGAGAGAGAGAGAGAGAGAGAGAGAGAGACAGACAGACAGACAGACAGACAGACAGACAGACAACAGAAGGAAAAAAATAGAACAGACAGGGAGACAGTAGAACAGGCAGAGAGATAGGCAGGAAGACAGAGAGACAAAAGACAACCCTGGAGCGAGAGGGGTGTAGAGAGGGGAGGGTGGTGGTAGGGAAAGAGAAGGAGGGAGAATAAAGAGGGGACAAAAGTACTGGGTGGTGGTGATTAAGAGTTGACATAATACTTACACATGATTGAAATTACATGATACTAGCTATTAATGGCGTTGCAAATGGAAATCAATTTCATCAAAATAGTGATATATTGTCCATAAGATGTACGTGATAAACTTTTTTAAAAACAGAAACACTGCAAGCTTTGTGAAGGTTGAGGGTTGATATCTCATTCCATAGTGTACCACCAGAATATGTGAGAGTGGATTTAAATAAGTCAATTCTTGGAAGTGGCACCATTATCTTATTGGCATGACGATTGACATTGATTGTGAATCTGTTTTGAAGCAAGGGGGGAGCTAAACCGGACATGATTTTATACATAAACACTGCCTTATTATGCTTAAGCTTGGATCTTAATGGAAGAATGTCAAGTGCTTTATAGTCAGGAATGGTTAATGATGAAGATTTTAAGAGAACAAGTTTTAGAGCTCGTCTATGCACACTGAACAATGGCTTGAGAACATTTGCGCTAGCCGAATCCCAAATCGTCGGCTGTAAAACTCCCTTCTCCACCACTTCCGTGTATTCCTCTTTCCTCTGTCTGTCTATCTGTCTGCCTGTTGCTCTTGTTCTCTCTCTCTCTCTCTCTCTCTCTCTCTCTCTCTCTCTCTCTCTCTCTCTCTCTCTCTCTCTCTCTCTCTCCTCTTCCCC
>JASPKP010006073.1:0-7500 GCA_030674155.1 Stramonita haemastoma | reverse complement strand
CAAATAGACTGAACTGCTGTATTCCTCCAGATAGTTTCTGTCTGCTTTTTCTCCTTCTCTCTGCCTCTGTATTTCTGTCTCTCCTACCTTCTCCTAGCTTCTTCTTCTCCTTCTCTCTGCCTCTGTATCTCTGTCTCTCCTACCTTCTCCTAGCTTCTCCTCTACCTTACCCAGGTCACAAGTTCTGTCAGTTGTGTCACAGAGTGCCACGGCCTCTACTCAAACGGTGTTATGCTTTGACATAGGATCTGCAGTTTGTCTTCAGCCGGCACAAGCTCTTAGCGTAGCAGCCTGCATTCTTCTTTCAAGGAGAAAAGCAAAGCGTCTGAAGCTGGACTATGGCTTCCTAAATGGTGAGGTGCAGGAAACTAGTCATATGCCCAAACTTCTCTTGTAGTATGTACTTTCATTTTCACAGTGGTTTTCAGGTGGGAGGGTGTGTCAGAGTACAGTGCATATTCTGGGTGACTCTCAGGGTGGTAAGCTGGGGAACGCCCAACGGCAACAACAACCTTTTCTCCTGTAAGAGTAGATTCAGGTGTGGCTGCCCAGTGGACAGTGTACCCATCTGGAACACCAGAGAGGTGCAGGTAGGAATGTAAAGTCACAGCAATCTTCTTCCACCTCTGACCCTGCACCTGTAAGTGGTTGTCTGGATGCTGGTATTTCAAAGAAGGCGGTACATTGAGACTGTGTGCAATGCAGACTTAGTGAAGGTTGAACATTTCAGGGCAGCGATAAAGCAGGTATCCCAGGCAGAGTGCAGCTGCCCCAAAAACCTGTCATGAGCATACTCAGGCAGAAGATGAGGTACACAACACAGTCACTCATCCACAATGTAACTATGCTGAATGCAACTTAACCTTAGATTGAGGAGAGAGCATGTCTTCTGACCACTTAGCTGTTCTGTTAATGTTCAGTGGAGTACTCTTTGACCAACAAAAGCCTGTTAAAATAAGAATAAAATGTTTGGACTGGTTCTTTTGGGTAGTCATATCATTAGGATAAATAGTTATAGTTGATATAAGTAAAGGATGTTATGTTTTTTTGTTTTTTTTAAAACAATAATTTCATCCATAAATGTGTATTAAATTGTTCATTTATTTCTGTTGTCAGTTAGTTCAGTATAACTGCTTTTCTTTTGAATTCAAACATGTGCCTTTTGAAAGAAATATGAATTAGCAAAGTATGATATACAATATAATCAGTTTTGTAAATTTGAATGAGTTTTTTTCTTGTTTTGCTATGGTAATTTTTTTGGTGTTTTTTTTTTGCTTTGTTTTACATAAAGCTTGTGCAACATGTATAGTTTGTTTAACACAATTATTGGTTGGATGTTGGGAATTAAAGTTTGCTGATTGATGATACTGCCTTAGTGAAGTCTTTTCACCACCACCTCTTTCTTTCTCTGTCTATGTCTCCCCCCTGTCTAGTATGTTTGTCTGTCTGTCTGTCTGTCTGTCTGTCTGTCTGTCTGTCTATCTGTCTGTCTGTCTATCTGTCTGTCTGTCTGTCTATCTGTCTGTGGTCTGACAGGCTGCAAGATCGCAAATTTCAATGCATGTATACAAGTAGGTATGTGTTCGAGCACATTCCTACGTGAATGTATGCATGTGTGTCTACGTGTCTGTCTCCAGTATTTGTGTGCTTTCAGGTTTGTAACCCCAAAGAAATGAATGAATAAATAATTTAGATGAATAAACGAATAAATGAATAAGAAAATAAAGGCGTGACACCTTTCTTGATCATAAGAAGCCAAGAATCCATTGGTTATGTCAAAGAAATAAATGGGAGTGATGGTGGGGATGGAGGGTGGGGGGCAGGATAGCCTAGTGGTTAGAGCCTTGGTTCAAGCCACCATCAAGACACTGGTTTGAAGAGATGTCTACCCTAGGCTGAACATCAGTACCCAGTCTTCTCCCCTGAAGTCCTCCAGATGAGTCTATAAATCCAGGTCCCACGTGGAGCGCATGCAGAACATCTTACATACACACATGTTAAAATCTGTCCTGCCTTTCAGAAGAGTACGCCATTTTGTGTTGGTAGGAACAGATGACAAAGTTTCAATAAGGCATGCAATTAAGGTTGTGTTTAGACGTCCTCCCCTAGAAGAAAGCTGTTGAACTTTTAGCTATGGGAGAGCAAGTGTTCTGACTGTTTAGGGGTCGCCTACAACAGACACTAAAAATATCAGGTGAGATAGACTTTAACACAATTTTTGCCTGTGGGCCAAGACTCAGCCATTCTTATTATCATTGTTGCAGTTTAAGCAAAGTCCCAGTGAAGTTGACTGATATAGGGATCACACTTCAAATGCCACAGGATGTTTTAAACTATGTCATTTGGCTGCCAACTAAGGCCGTGGGGTCAGGGTCAATAAGAGACTGGGCTAAATGAACTGGTGTTAAGGATAGTGTGAAGATCAATGTCTGTGGACCAGTCTAGACTTACACGTGTCTCACATGATGTTAGAACACACTTGGGTATTGGTATAGTCAGGCAAAACCTTGGTGTCCCCTTCATTCCCTCCTTCCTCTCCTCCCCTGCAGCGGTGTGGCTATAAATTCTCTGGCTGTACTTCATCAACACACACTGGCAGCATTGACAACAGAGTGTGATCGCTGACAAGACGACAAGGAGGCGGCAATTTGGCTCCGGGCACTGGGACAGTCTTTTTCCAAAACCCAAAGTGTCGTCTGCTACGGGGGGGGGGGGGGGGGGGGGGGGGGGGTGGCATTTTGGGCTCCGGGCACTGGGGACAGTCTTTTTCCAAAACCAAAGTGTCGTCGCTACGGGGGGGGGGGGGGGGGGGGGGGGGGGGGGGAGGAATGGCGGGGAAGTTACGGTATGCTTGTGTATTTGCATCTACATGACAAGTAAGTCAAGCACTTGGGTGGTACTTATGATAAGTCTGGCGTGTTGCCATGTATTCAAATACAATTGTGTAAGAAACCAGGGCAACAAAAGATTGATCTATGACAAAAATCTCTAAAAAATATATCTGATTGGGAGATAAATACATGCAGACAAAATGTTTTTTTTACATAAAAAGGAAGCCCAAATTTCACGTGGAAAACTTGCTGTGCCTTAAGGGGTACACAAATACAAAGCACACAGAATTAAAGCAGAAAGATCACCATGATCAAGAGTGAGGAGAGTGTTGTATGTCACTTTTAGCAGCAGTGTTTTGGGGCTGTGGTAGGGACAAAAGACATGCTGAAATGGGCAAAGAAGATCGTTAGAATTTCGAGAAGAAAACATTTGCTGAAAAACAAATATTCCTAAAGGTATTGGCATAAATAATAAGTTAGAGACTAGTCCAGTTTTTAGACTTTTGGATCCCTATGCCACCATTGAAATAGACTGCGCTAGTGGCCTTGTTGTAGAGCTCCTCAATGACTCTGATCATGTTGGCATTGATGTTTTACAGCCTCATGGTAGCCCACAGAGCTGCATGCCATACCCTGTCAAAGGCCTTTTTGAAATCCACAAAAACATGGTAAAGGTCTTGCTGATGCTGAACGTAGGTCTCGCATAGTATTCTTAGATTAAAAATCTGCTCTGTTGTACTTCGTCCTGCCCTGAAGAATGCCTGTTCTTCAGCAATGATCGTCTCTGCTTGTGGTTTCAGTCGATTCAGTAGGATCTTCAGCATGACTTTGCTCGGATGACATATCAAGCTGATTGTGTGATAGTTCTGGCATTGTTGTAGGTTGCCTTTCCTGGGAAGGGTGATGATTAGTGATTGTGTCCATGGTGTAGGCCAGTCTCCTGTCTGCCAGATCTTGTTGCAGATTATCAGTAGGGTGTTTATCATGGTTTCCCTTCCTGCTTGGACCAGTTCTGCCGGGATGTTGTCTATTCCTGCTGAATTCCTCTTCTTCATCGATTTCACAGCTACTTCCACCTCTTCCCGAACGATTAAGTAGTTGTCAGTGTCTGTCGGTGGTGGGACATTCAGTACTCTGGATCAATGGGTGTGAATAAAGCAATCAATAGAAGAATGTCTGAATGGATGGATAAATGAATGAATAAATGAATGTATGAGTATCAGGGATGTCGGAATGAATAAATGCATAAATGAAATAACGAATGGAGGCATGAATGAATAAAAATTAAGTGAATGAATGGATGACTAAATAACAGATGCATGAGTGACTACATAGATGCTGTAGAAGCGGAAGGAATAAATCAATGAATAAATAAGTGTATGAAAGACTTATAAAGCGTATGAAAATCTCCTCACGTATAGACATGATTCTATCGCTGGAGAAGTAGTTACTTCCCAACAACAACAAAATGAGGAGAATTACTTTTTTTACATATCGAGGACAATAGAATAAGCACTCATGTGCTTTTTTTTTTTTTACATTCAGTCCCCGTGTGTTTCCGGTTTTGTAAATCTTGTCATCTTTTCCCACCGGTACAGAATGGCCTACTCTTACTAAAAGCGGAACCGGAATTAACGTATGCGCAAGATGTTCTGCGTGCGTTCGCACACGGGGCCTCGGTTTATAGTCTCGTCTGAAGGACTTTTGGGGGGAGTGTTAACTCCAGAGGGAAAATACCCTCGAACAGGAATCGAACCCGGGTCGTCAAATTGCCAGCACAATGTTCTGACCACTAGTGTATCCCTCTCTGAAGTGCCTCAGTGTCTGACTCGGCAAGGAGGCAAAGGACAGGTCAACTCGATCACGTTTTTTTTTTTTTCTCTCTCTCTCTAGGTAGAAATATTCCACTTAGATCCAGGCTTCCCATTGGCTGATGGCTGTGTCCGCCATGTTGGCAGCTGCCTTCCATCTTCGCCTTTGATCTCCATTACAAAAAAAACCTGCCTGTATTCCCGAGCCACCTTCTGCTGTACTCACCATTCCAGAAAAGTAACACAGAAAAACACAGCTATTTCAAAATATGGAGTCTTTTAAAACCTCACTACCTTAACAGATACATCTAGGCTGTATGTAGACCTTAACAACCCTCACCCTTCCACTACAATACCCCTCCTCCCCTTCCAAAACAAGACAAGAAAACAAGCAAAAAGAAACAAACAAAAAGCAAACCAATCCAAACGGAAAATAGCTTGGTGAAAGAAATTCAATGTTGAATATGTTTTTTGGATTGTCAAGTAATCTTGAAAATGAATGATATGAGATATGGTTGTTAAGATGTTGAAAACGATTCCCTACCAAAAAATCTATTAACTGTTGATTGTTTTTCTTTGTCAGTTAGATCAATGTAACTAAAAAAAAAATCAAAATTCTGCTGTTTTAAAGATACACTGTTTCACAAAGTTACTATCCCAAATAACAGTTTCCTAATTTATTTTTCACGATTAGTAGAGTTTGATACTGTTATTGGTTGTTATTTGTTTTGTTTGTTGAAACTTTTTGCAACATGTTAAACTGTGAAGAAAACCTGTCTGTTTGTTGTTCAAAAATTAAAGGCTGCTGTTAAAATGCGACTGTTTTATCGAAGTGTTTCTCCCCCCTCCTCTGTCTCTCTGTCTCTCTGTCTCTCTGTCTCTCTGTCTCTCTCTGTCTCTCTGTCTCTGTCTCTGTCTCTCTATGTCTCTCCATCTGTCTCTGTCTCGCTCTCTGTCTGTCTCTCTTTGTCAATCTCTCTCTCTCTCTCTGTCTCTCTGTCTCTCCATCTGTCTCTGTCTCGCTCTCTGTCTCTCTCTCTTTGTCTCCTCTCTCTCTCTCTCTCTCTCTCTCTCTCTCTCTCTCTCTCTCAATGAAAGCTGACATTGTTTAATGTTCATCGGCCCTAAGCCACAATACACTTTCAGGGTCAAATATGAAAAGATGCAAAAAAATGAAGTTACATAAAAAAAATATATCTTCATTTTTTTGCATATTTCAAATTTTACCCCTGAAAATGTATTGTGGCCTAAGGCCGATTTTTATACACAAAACAATTTTAGTGTTCAGTTTTCAGTGTTAAGTGTTCAGTGTTCAGTGATTTCATGTTTCTCTCTCTCTCTCTCTCTCTCTCTCTCTCTCTCTCTCTCTCTCTCTCTCTCTCTCTCTCTCTCTCTCTCTCTCTCTCTCTCTCTCTCTCCCCTCTCTCTCTCTCTCTCTCTCATCTCTCTCTCTCTTCTCTCTCTCTCCCCTCTCTCTCTGTCTCTCTCTCTTTTCTGTCTGTCTCTCTCTCTGTCTCTCTCTCTGTCTCTGTCTCTCTGTCTCTCTCTCTTGCTCTCTTTCTGTCTCTCTGTCTCTATCTTGTCTCTGTGTTTTTCTCTCTCTGCCTCTGTGTCTCTGTCTCTCTCTCTCTGTCTCTCTCTATCTCTCTCTGTCGGTCTCTCAAATTCACATTCAAAATCAAAAATACTTTAGTATCTCTGATACAGAGAAATTCCAGTGGTTACAAGCAATGTTTAAGAACAAAAACCACATAAAAATAATATCAATATAGCACAACACAGGTTCTGAACATCAGCACGCACCCATCACAGTATAAAAAGTACCCACAAGTCAGCAATACCTCAGCCAGTTGTAAACTCAGCCACGTAATATCACAAACATTCGTGTAGGCACCAGTATGCCCACACACTCACACATGGCTCGCGTATATACATACATGCACACATACACACACAATATTTAAAACATTCGCACACGTGCACACACATTTAAGACATAAACCAAATTTTTTATAACATACTGTATGATAAGACAAATACCAATTAAATTTGTACACTGTTCTATTAAGATATTGGACACAGTCTTAAAACACACACACACACACACACACACACACACACACACACACACACACACACACACACACACACACACACACACACACACACACACGCAGGCGCGCGCACGCACACATACACACACATAAACCAAACTGTTACAACATGTTGTATGATAAAACAAATATCAATGATTTTTTTTGATGAATATTTTGTCCATCAAAATATTGAGCGCAGTTTAGAATGATAAAAGGTAGCCATTCCTACACTTCAAAATCTCTTTTTTTACCTGAGCACTGAATCTCACTCTCTTTCCCCCCCTGTCCTCTCTCTCTCTCTCTCTCTCTCTCTCTCTCTCTCTCTCTCTCTCCTCTCTCTCTCTCTCTCTCTCTCTCTCTCTCTCTCTCCTCTCTCTCTCTCTCTCTCTCTCTCTCTCTCTCTCTCTCTCTCTCTCTCTCTCTCTGTCTCACGTGTCTTACTAGGGTCAGTTCAGACTTATTGTCATTCACTTATTAAGCAGCATAAATGAGGTGGGAATAAAACTATTATATATTTTTATAGCGCTGAGTCTTAGACTTGGGCACTCTGTAGCACTTCTGGGATGGGAGAAGTTCGAAATATTTTGCTAGCACATAGGTACCGTCAGTTACAATCTGTCTGGCTCTGTCTCTCACTACGGCATTCATAACAAAGTTTGTTTGTGCGTGTGAATGTGGCAGTGCTGTGGTGCATCATATTGTATGATTATATTTGATGTGTGTTCTGGGGGTGATTTATGTCTACACTGTACCATGTTTCTT
>JASPKP010006072.1:0-14821 GCA_030674155.1 Stramonita haemastoma | reverse complement strand
GTTAAATTGGCCAAAAAATAAAGGACTAGCGGGTTCTTTTTTCCCCCAATGGGTGAAAAGTATAGTCTGTGCCAAATTTAACAGCCCCCCCCAAAAAGGACATCAGACATGGGCTTTTTTGGGAAAGAAAAAATTAAACGGGATCAGAAAAAAACAATCTGGGATGATAGGATTTCCTGTCTGCAAAAAAACCAACAACTAAAACCCAAGTGACGCCTGTGCTTCCTTCAGCAAAGCATTGCTGAACAATGGGTCCCGGCGGAGGGAAACCAGAAGGGGTTTTCCTCAAAAAAACAAAAGTCCGGGTTTGGGTTTTTTCTCCCCGCCCCCCACCCCCCATTTGCACAACTGTGCATACACAAACACCCGCATAGGCCTAGGTTAGTTACACATGTGGCAAACACTAAATTTAACGTTTGGGTATTCATCACTTTTGTACTTTTGCAGGGGGGCAAACCATTTTGCCCTTTACGTCATTGTTTCAATGCTATAAAAAGGGTTATTTTTTGGTTTTAAAAAAAAAAAAACCCCAATTTTTTTTTTCGGGGGGTTCTTTACTTCTGTATGTTTTTTAGACAAACAAACAGAGACGGAGTGGGGGGGGGGGGGGGGGGGGGGGGGGGGGGGGGGGGGGGGGGGGGGGGGGGGGGGGGGGGGGGGAAGGTCTTGGGTTGTGTGGGGGTTTTGTGCCTGCTTCAAGTTGATTTGGGGTAAGTTACATCGGGTTCTTTTTTTCCCTTCCCGGTTTTGGGTTTCCCTTTTGTGCCAGGGGTTTTTGTATTGGTTTTGGCTAGGGAGTACTTGAGATTAGAAGATAGTTTTCGGGCTTTTTGCGCTTTTGCCCAAAATTTAGGTGCCGGGGAAAAGCAATTTACTTTTCACCCCCCCCCCTCTCCCCCAAATTTATTGTGTGTGTGTGGTTTTGTTGTGTTTTGTGTGTTGTTTTGGTGTTGTGTTGTGTGTGTTTTTTTTTTGTGGGGTTGTTGTTGTGGGGTTTTGGGTTTGGTTTTGGTTTTGTTTTTTTGTGTGTTTCTTTTTAAAATTCTTTGCACTTTAAAAATTTGATATTAGACAGGAAAAATGGGGGGGGGTAAAAAAAATAAAAAAAATTTGATGTCGGGTTTTGTTTGGGTTTGGGGAAAACGGAATAAAGAGGGGAAAGGGAAAAAAAATTTGGGCCTTTCGAAAATTGGTTGATTTTATCACCAAAAAAAAAGATAAAAAAAAACAAAAGGGTTAAAAACTTGAGGTCAGGAAAATTGTCAGGGGGGGTTTTCGTGTGTAGGGGTGTGGTGTGGGGGTGTTTTTTGTGTGGGGGTGTGGTGTTGTGTGTTTTTTGGTGTGTGTGTGCAGGGCCTTTTTTGTTTTGTGTGTGGCGTTTTTGTGTGCATGCATGCATGCGTGGGGTGTTTTTACGTCCCTTTTTATGTTTTGCATGCTTGGTGTGTTTTTTTATGCACGCACGAACCCTCCCCATGTTTTTTGAAATTTCTGAAAAAAGCAGACTAACCCAACCGTAGTCCTAAAGGGGGCCGGAAAAAGGGTCGCGCAAGGGGCAGGGGGCCAGTTGTTTGCCACAGGGGGGGGAACCTGAGCGGGGTTTGGGGGTGGTTCTCCCCCTGTAGAAAGGCCCCCTTTCCTCCTCCCCCCTTCCGCTGCCTCCAAAACCCAAGGCCCCTACCCACATCCCGGCCCGGGGCCCGATGTTCACTTCTCATTTCCCGTGGGGTCCCCGGGCCCACGTAAACCCAATGTTGTTTAATCCCCCGGGAAAAAACTCCGGGGGGAAAAAATTCCTTTTCCCTTTTTTGGGAAGAAGTTTCGTCTTCCCCCCCCGGTCTTTTCCCAAAAAAAGTAGTTTTCGTCCCCCTGTTTTCCCTTCGCTTTGTTTTTTTGCTTTTTGGGGCCCTGCCGGAAAAAAAAAACTCGTTTTTTCTCTTTAGGAAAACTAAACATTTTTGGGGGTTTTTGGGGGTTTTTTTGGGTTTTTTTTTTTTTAAAATTTTTATTTGAGGTTTTTTGATGGTTTTTTCAACGTGTTTGTTTTTAAAACATTACAAAGCTAGGTTTTCCCCCCAGAAATTGTAAAAGGTTTGGGAATGAAAAAAGTCGTTTTCTGTTTGTAATTTCCTTGAAAATTAACCCCCCCCAGGAAAAAAAAAAAAAACAAAAAATCCTAAAAAAAAAGTAGGGTTTAAAAGGGTTAGAATCCAAACCGTTTTTGGGGGGGGAAAACAAAAATAAGTCAAACAAACAAAAAAAACAAAAAAAAAAAAATTTTCCATCTTGTGTTTAAAAAACCTAATCCACAAACCCTATTGAAAGTTGGGTTTCCCTGCGTTTCGTTCACTTTTACCCCTGTTGACAATGGGCCCACAACCCCGTTTTAAAAAAAACTGGTTAATACAAAACCCGTTCTGTCACGAAAACGAACTGTCCAACCCTTGTTGGGCCCAAAACCCTATTTAAAACCCCAAAAACACCTCCTACTAAAACTGCAGGTAGGTTTGGCTAGGTGGGGGCCTGAAGTAAAGGGGGGGCTGGGCAAAATAAAACAAACTAAAAAGGGGCGGGCCCGCGCAGGGAAAAGGGGGGTTAAGGGGGGGGTTTCGGGGTTTGGGAAAGTGGGGGGGGGGGGGAGGGGGGGAAGGGGGGAGTGGGGGGGAGGAGGGGGGATTGGGGAGGGGGAAAGGGGGGGGGGGAGGGGGGGAGGGGGCTAAAAAAAGCGGCCAAAAGGGAAAAGGGCCCAATTTTAGGTATAGAATTATGTGCACAAAAGAAATTGCTCCTAAAGTCGCGGCCCGGGGGGGCCTTTTTCGGGAAGTTTTTGTTTAGGGGTTTGGGGGGGGGGAGGGGGGGAGGGGGCGGGGTGGGGGGATTTTGTGATGTGTTTTTCTTTCCCGGTTTTTGGGGTTACCCCTTACAAAGCTTAAAATGCCCCCCAAAGGGTTGATAGTTGTGGGTTGTGATTGGTTTTTGGTGTGTGTGTGTGTGTTTTGTGGGGTGTTGGCGCCGCCCGGGGCCGGGCCGCGTTCCGCGGGCAGGGTGTTTGGGGTGTTGGGGGGTGGGGGGGTGGGGGGGGGAAAGGTTTTGGGTGGGGGTTTTGGGGTGGTTTTTGGAAAATTTTTAGGTTGTGGGGGTTTTTGGGGTTTTTGGGGTGTTTTGGGGGGGGGGGGGGTTTGTGGGGGGGGGGGGGTGTAGCTTGGGGGGGGGTGGGGGGGGGGGGGGGGGGCAAAACTTTGGGGGGGGGGTTTTTAAAGGGGGGGGTTTTTGGGGGCGGGGGGGGGGGGGGGCCAGGGGTCTTGGGGGGGGGGTGGGGGGGGGGGGGGGGGGGGGGGGGGGTTGGTTGGGGGGTTTTTTTTGGGGGGGGGGGTGGGGGGGCGGGGGGGGGGGGGGGGGGGGGGGGGGGGGGGGGGGGGGGTTTTTTTAAGGGGTTTTTGTTTTGGGTTGCCTTTTAGGGGGGGAAGGTTTTGGGGGTTAGGGGGGTGTGTTTTTTTTTTTGGTTTTTTAGGGGTTTTTTTGGGCGGTTTATGCGCAAATTTTATATATGTGTTTGTTTTGTTTTGTGTTTTTGGCGCGGGGCGCGCGGGGTTGTACCTGCTTGAAAAAGGGAAAAGGGGAGGGTGTTTTCTGTGTATGTTTGTGTCTCTGTGGTTTGGGGTGTTTTGGTTTTGTGTATTTGTGTTTTGGGTGTGTGTGTGTGTGTGTGTGTGTGTGTTGGGGTTGTATGTGTTTGTGTCTGGGGTTTTGGGAAGGGTAAACCGTGGGGGGGGGGGGCCGGGGGGGTTTCCGAAAATGGGGGGGTGGAGGGGTGGGGGGCGGGGGGCCACGGGGGGGAAAAGAGAGAGGAGAGGGGGGAAGAAGGACAAAATTGGGGGAGGGGAATAGCAAAACAGGGGGAGGAAGGGGGGGAGGGAGGGATGGGGGGATGGTTTTGGGGGACGGGGGGATGGGGGGATGGGGGGAGGGGAAGGGGAGGGGAAAAGGGTGGAAAAAACTTGGAAAAGGGGGGAGGAGGGGGGGAGGGGGGAAGGAATTTTAGGAGGAGGGAAGGGGGGGGAGGGAGGACTGGAGGAAAGGGGAAGGGGTGGGAGGGGAGAGAGGGGGGATAAAATTTGGGGGGTTTTGGGGGGAGAGAGAGAAAAAAAAACAAAATTTTGCTGCTTTATCTGTTTTGTTTTAGTGGTTCAGGGGGGGATTTGGGGAAAAAAGGGCCCACAAATTTTTGCCTACGGCTTTAATGTGCAGCCAGGGCCCTGAGTGAGTGCTGTGGCCCCCAAATACAATCCTATAATGAAATCCCTCCCCCTAATCCACCCCCCCCTCCCCCCCCTTCAACCCCTTTCCCCGCCAGTTTTTGTTATGATGGGTTTTTGTGGGGGTAGATACTGTCTGTGTGGGTTTTGTTTTTTTTGTTTTGTGGGGGTTGTGTGTGTTTTGGGGGGTTTTTGTTTTTTGGTGTGGTGTGTTTTTGTGTGTGTGTGTGTTTTTTGTGTGTGTTTTTGTTTCGGGGTGTGTGTGTTTGGGGTGTGTGTTATTTATTTATTTATTTATTTTTTTAATTTTTTTTTTTTATATCGGGGGGATAACAGAAAAAGGAAATTTAAGGTGTTGTTTTTTTTTTTCTTTCCGGTTTTCCCCGGTGTTTTGCATTTTTTTTGGTAAATCTTTTCATCTTTTTCCCAACCGGCAAAAAGATGGCCTTTTCTTTACGAAAAGGGGGGGAACAGGTTTTTAAAACGGGGTGCGCAAGAGGGTTTTTTCCCTTTTGCGTTTCGCAAAAAGGGGTCGGTTTTTTTTTTTTTTTTAAAGTCTCTTTGGGAAGGGAAATCTTTTGGGGAGAGGGGGGGGGGGCAATTGGATGTTAACTCCTGGGGGAAAAGGAAAAATTTTTCCTTTTCGCCGGACTCAAACCCCCGGGGGGGGGTTCTTTTTTGCCAGCGCAAATGTTTTGACCCATTTTTTTTTCCCTTTCCCCCCGTGGTTTACGGGTTTGGGGTGTGAGTTTTTGTGTGTGGGGGGGGGGGGGGGGGGGGGGGTTTGTTAAAAGTGGGTGTGGGTTTTATGTGTGGGTGTGGGGGTGTTTTGTGTTGGGTTTGGTGTGGGGGTGTGTGTGTTTGGTGGTGGAGGTGGAGTTGTGTGTGAGTGGGGCGTTTGTTTTGTGTCTGTTTGAAAAAAACAGTGGGGGTGTGGTGTGTGGGTGTGTGCTTGGGTTTTTATTTTGGGGGTTTGTTTGTTTGGGTTTAGAGGTGTGTGTGCATGTGCGGGGGTTTGTTTGTGTGTGTGTTGTGTGGTTTTGCTTGCAAAATTTTTTTTTAAAAAACAGTTTGGCAGAGGTTTAAAAGGGGGTGTGTTTTTGTGTTTTTTGTTTTGTGTGTTTTTTTGTTTTTTGTGTGTTGTGGGGTGTGTTTTGGGGGGTGTGGGGTTGGGGGTGTGTTTGGTTTTTTGGGGTTTTTTGTTTGCGTGTTTTTTGGTTTTTTTTTTTTGTATTTTGTTTTTTTTCCACTTTATTTTCCAAAACCCGTTTTGGGAAAAAATTGGGGGGTGCTTCCCCGGGGGGGACCCGCTTTTCGCCCCAATTTGAAAGGCGCCTCCCCAAATTTTTTTTTTCTTTTTTTTGGCAAAAGCAACTGTTTTTGTTTCTCTATCAAGGGTTTTTTTTCAAACGTATTTTGCCGGGGGGTCAACCCCCGTTTTTTTGGGTGTTGGTGAGTGTATCTTTTGGGTGCAAAATGTAAAATTTTAGATTTTTTCTGTTCGCGCGTTGTGCCGTTTTTCCTATTTTTTTAAAATATATATATATTTTTTTTGTAGGGTTCTTTACTTTAGGACTAACAAACCCAGGGGTTTGTATGTATGTATGAAAGTATGTTTGTTTTTGTATGTAGGTTTGTATGTTTTGTTTGTATGTATGTATGTATGTATGTATTTTCTTTTCTGTCGTCGGGTCGTCGTCGGGTCTGCATGAAATGCTTTGCATGCATGAAATGAATGCATGCTTGTCTTTTATTGTAGTATTTATTTTAAGGGTATGTATGTATGTTTGTATGTAGGGTTTTGTATTTTATGAAAGTACCCATGTTACGAATGTTTTGTAAATATTTTATGTATGTACTTTAATTTTTTTTTTCTATGTACCAAAAAACAAACCCCGGGCGGAGAGGGTGTAAATGGGCAAAACAAAGAGTTTTTTAAAGGGAAAGGGAATTTCTGTAAATTTCTTTTTCTGTCGGGCCCGGGCCCAATCCCCAGTAATGTCTTGGTTTTATCCTCTTCCCCTCTTGGAGGGGAGGGGGGGAAAACATAAGAAAAGGTCATTGCTGCCTGTCGGGTTTTTGGCGCAAAATGTCCCCTCTACATGGTTTTTCCCCGGGTGCCGGGGCCCCCGGGGCATTTTTTTTTAAAATTAAAGTATACCCTTTGGGAAGTTTCCCCCTTTTTGAAATAGGAGTTGTTTTACTTTGTTTTTGGCTTGGCCTTTAGGTAGGTTTTAGATAGTTTGTAGTTCGGGGGGGAGAGATAGTTTTGATGGGTTTGAAAATTTGATAGATAGATAGTTTGAAGATAGATGGGTTTGATCGGTGGAATGGGATAGATAGATAAGATAGATAGATAGTTAGATGGGGGATAGTTTAGTTAGAAGTTTAGATAGATAGTTAGTTTATAGAGATAGATAGAAAAGATAGATAGATTGAGGGAATTTGATAGTATAAAAGGTTTAAAGTTTGGGGGGGAAAGTTTTGGGTTCAGGGAATCTTCAGTTTTTTTCCCTAAACGGTCCACGGGGAAACTAGGGGCCCAGATAAAAGGGGGAAGGGTTTAAAAGGTAAAGGGGTTAAATTATATTTGAATAGTAGACAGATTAAACAGTTTAAAATCTTTTAACAGACAGGAAAGACGACAGACAAAAAGGGACAAAAAAGGGGACAGAGGGGGACAGACAGATAGATAGATAGATAGGGAGGAGGGGGGGGAAAAAAAGGGGAAAGGGAGGGAAAAATAAAAAAATGGGTCCCCCAAAAACCCAAAAGTAAAAAGGGGAAAGGGG
This sequence comes from Stramonita haemastoma, assembly GCA_030674155.1. Classification (NCBI taxonomy): domain Eukaryota; kingdom Metazoa; phylum Mollusca; class Gastropoda; order Neogastropoda; family Muricidae; genus Stramonita; species Stramonita haemastoma. The sequence goes on along the minus strand of JASPKP010006072.1, from coordinate 7,773 downwards.
GGGGGGGGGAAAAGGGAAAAAACCGGGGGGTGAAGGAAAAAAAAAAGGGGGGGGGGAATGAGAAAAGGAGGGGGGGAAAAAAGGAAAAAGGGGGAAAAAAAAAAGGGGGGAAATAAAAAAGGGGGGGGGGGGGGAAAATTTTAAAGGGGGAAAAGAAGAAATTTAAAAAAAAGGTTAAAAAAATTAAAAAAAAAAAAAAAAAAGGGAAAAAAAGGGGGGAAAGGTTTTTTTGCCCAAAGGGGGGGGGGGAAAAAAAATAGGGAAAGGGGGAAAAAAGGGGGGAAAAAAAAAAGAAAAACCCAAAAAAAAAGGGGAAAAAGGGAAAAGGGGGAGGGGGTGTAAAGGGGGAAAGGGGGGGGGGAAAAAAAGGGAAAAAAGGGGGGGAGGGGGGGGGGAAAAAAAAAAGGGAGAAGGGGGGGGGAGAGGGGGAAAGGGGGGGGGGGAAAAGGAAGGGGGAGGGGGGAGAAAGAGGAGGGGGGAGGAAGAGGGGAGGGGGAAAGGGGGGAAAGGAAAAGGGAGGGGGGGAGAGAGGGGGGAGAGGAGAGGAGAGGAGGGGGAAAATTGGGGGAGAGAAGAGAGAGAGAGAGAGAGAGAGGGGAAAATCGATAGGCCCTAGATAGATATGACGATGTTTTTAATTTTGACGTTTAGAGATAGATAAAAAAGGAAACAGCCCGCCCAAAAAAGACAGACAGTTTCATACCCACGGGGAAGACAGCCAAAGAACAAGAGAGGGGGAAAATACGGGACAAAAAAAAAAAAAAAAAAAACAAAAAAAAAAAGACAAACGTACAGACAGACAAAAAAATAAACGGGGCTGGGAGACAGAGGAGACAGAGGGGACAGAGAGGAGACAAAAAACAGAGAAAAATAAAGAGGGAAAAAGAGAAAAGAGAGAGACAAAAGAGAGAGAACGGGGGGAGAAAAGTGGGGGAAAAAAGGGGAGAGAAAAAAAGGGGGGAGAGAGAGAGAGGGGGAGGAGGGGACACACCGGGAGGGAGAGAAGAGAGCCCAGGGGAGAGACAAACCAGAGGAGGGGAAAGAGAGGGGGAGGGGGGGGAAAAACACACAGGGGAGAAAAAGGGGAAGGGAAGGGGTGGAGAAAAACCACAAAAAAAAACTGAGAGAAAAAGGGGAGAAAAGGAGGGGGGGGGGGGGGGGAGAGGGGGGGAGAGATGGGGGTCTTCCCCCATTTTATTTCACCCCGGGGCAGTGAGGGTTTAATGGGGGCCCCTCCCCCCCCCAAATCCCCCCCTGCCTGGCTTAAATTTAAAACCCAGCTTTACACCTTTTGTCACCCGGGCCTTTGGCGCCCCGGGCCTGCCCCCCTTTAAAAACCCCGGGCCACAATCGCCCAGTGGATTCGGCCAAGGGGCCCCCCTTTTTAGGGTCCCAAAATTTGGGGGGGGGGGTTTTTAAATTTACCGCGGGGCTAACCCCGTATTGCTAATTAAAATTTGAAACTGTGGGGCAAAAGGGTTTTTTGGGGGGGAAATAGCGGGGTTTTTGTGTTTTTTTTTGTTTTTTTGGAAATCCCCAAAAACGTTTTGGGTTCACAAATTTTCCCAAACGTGTGTTGAAAGGCACTGTTTGCAAGCGGGGGAAAAAGGTCGGTGTTGTGAACTTTAATTAAAACACATGTAGGGGGTCTTTTTCAAACACTCGCTTTTAAACAAACACGCATTTAACGCTCGAATGGATGAAACAATAGGCTTGCAGGGCACATGCAAACCACACTTAATACATGCATGCCCCACAAACGAGGCATGCATGCACACAAACAAAAACCCCCGCTTGCATGCACTTACAAAACCCACCCCTGCTTGCTCCCACTTATAAACTTTTTTACACACGCACACACTTACACACCAAAAGCACGCCCGCTCGCACGCAAACACTCAAACCCCCAAACACACACACCAAAAACCCCAAAACACACACACACACCCCACACCACCCACTGAAGCAGAAAAAAAACAAAAACGAAATCCCTAAAACAGGGGAAAAACCACATGACGTTTTTTTTTTTTCCCCTATTCCATTTTCAACAAAAAGTTTAAAAGCCCTTCCCCATAAAACCCCTCCCCCCCCTTTCCCCTCCCACTCCCACCCCTTTTTGGGGAACCCCCTTTTCCCTCATTTTTAACCTATTTTTTTTTCCCTATCTAGTATCACGATGTTTAAAATGATTTTGTGAGGGAAATTTGGGCCCCATTTGAAAACCCCCCCCCCCCCCCACACAACAAAACCACACCGCATGTTTTGGTGTTGGGGTTTTTTGGGTGTGTTGTGTGTGTGTGTGGTGTGTGGGGGTGTGTGTGTGTGGGGGTTAGTGTGTGTTGTGGGGAGAGGAGAGAGAGGGGAAGAGAGAGGGGTTTGTGTTTTGTGTGTGTGGTGTGGTTTTGGTTTTTGTGTGTGGGGGTGTGTGGTGTGGGTGTGTTGTGTGTTTTGTGTGTTTGGTTTTTTGTGTGTGTGTGTGTGTGTTTGTTTTGGCAAAGAGAGAAAGCCCAAAAGAAAAAAAATTTTGGGGTTTGGAAAGAAGTGAGGAGAAAAGGAAAATGAGACACCCAACTTTACAAACAGACAAAAAACTTAAAAAAATCCGGGGACAAACCCCATCCCAAAGTAAACAAAAAAAAAGGAGAAAAACACTTTTTTTTGAAAAGCGGCCATTTTTTTTAAAAGCTTTAAAGGGGTAAAAAACTGCACCCTGGGTTTCTTGGGGGTGAAGTGGCCTCTTTTTGTCTCTACAGTAGGGGGTTTTTTTTTATACGGGGGGTTTCTCTCCATTTAATGCTGTTCGGGGATTTTGTTTGTCAGTCGCCCTGGGGGAAATTTGGGACTGGTTGTGTGTTGCAAACCCCAAGTCGCCCCACTTGATTTTCCCCAACCCCGGGGGGGAAAAGTAGGGAATCCCAATTTTTTTTCCAAGAAAGGTAAGCAAGCAAGAAAAACAAAAAAAGGGAAAAGTTTATGTGTGTGGGGTGTGTGTTTTTGGTGTGGTGTTGGTGTTTGGTTTGTGGGTGTGTGTGTTTTGGGGTTGTGCGCGCGCGGCCGCGCCCCAAAACCGCGCCCCCGGCGCACGCCCCCAAACCAACATACATTTTTTTTTCTAAAAAGGGAGGGGCTTTGAAAAAAAAAAAATTTAAATTTTTTTTATTAAATTTTCCATCTGGAAATGAAAAAATTGATTTTAAAATTGACTTTGACTCTTTTCACTCTTGTTTATGTGCACACACATAAAATACTTTTTTTTACATAAAAAAACCCCCACAAAAATTTAAAACTTTAATGTGCACCCCCCCCCGCCCCATGCACACTTTTGCATATGCAAACCCCCACACACAGGGCCAACCCCACACGCGGCGCGGCCGCGGGGTGCGCCACGCGTGCATTTTAAAAATAAATTGAGGGGGTGAAAAACCGGGGCACAGGCACAACCCAAAAAACCCCCCCACAAAACCAAACAATATCAAAACGGAGAAGGGGGGGGGGGGGGGGGAAAAAAGGGGGGGAAAAGGGGAAAAAAAAAGGGGGGAAGGGAAAAAAAAAGGGTGGGAGGGGGGGAAAACTGGGATCGGGGAAAAAAAATTTTTTTGGGAAAAAAAAAGGGCCATGGCCCATTCATGAAGGGGGGTTGGTAAACCCAAAATTTTAAAAACTTTTTTTTTATAAAGGAGAGAAAAAAGAAAAAAAAAAAAAAAGTACAAAACCCAAGTTGATTTGCAGTGAGAGTCGTCAGGTTTTCCAAAAGGGAACTGGGGACTTTTGGGGTGACATGGGGGGGGGAGGGGGGAGGGGGAGGGGGGGGAGAAGTTGGGGGGAAAGGGGGGGGTGAGTGAGGGGGGGGGGGAGGAGGGGGAGAGGGGAGAGGGGAGGGGGTAGGGGGGGGGGTTGGGGGAGGGGGGGGGGGATAAAGGATGAGGGAAAAGGGGACTAAAGGGGGAAAAGGGGTGATGAGGGGTTGGAGGATGGGTGGAGAGGGGGGGAAAAGGGGAGAGGGGAGACAAAGGGGGAGTTGGAAAAAGGGGAAAGAGGGATGGGGGGGGAAGAAGAGGGGGGGGGGAGGGGAGGGAGAGAGAGAGGGGAGAGAAATCATGCGGGGAGAAATTTTAAAATTTAAAAATAAAATCCATTTGAAACGTTAAAAGGGCCCCCGAAACCAAAAGGATTCTTTCAACATTTTCCCAAAACCCTCATTAAAAAAAAACAAAAGGGTGGAAAATTACTTTAAATGATTTGAATGGGGGTCAGAGGAAAAAAAAATGCCCCCCACCTTTTCGGGTGCTTAATGACAGGCATTTTTGAGCCAAATCTTAATGCATGTGGTTCGGGGGTTTTTATTTAAAATTTATAGAGGGGGGAAAAAATCATTGAACAAATTTGGCTTGGCTATTCCAGGTTGGGCGCCCAACCCTGAAAATTTTTTTTAAATTTTCTCTCTCTCTCTCTCTTTTCTCTTCTCTCTTCTCTCTCTCTTTTTCTCTCTCTCTTTCTTTTTACCCCCCCTCTCCCCCTCTCCCCCCCTTCCCCCCCCCCTTTTTCCCCCCCCTTTCTCCCCCCCCTCCCCCCCCCTTCCCCCCTCTCTCTCTCTTTTCTCTCTCTCTCCTCTTTTCTCCTTTTCTCCTCTCTCTTTTTCTCTCTCTCTCTTTTCTCTTTTCTTCCCCTCTCACACACACACACCACCCACAAACACACACAAAAAACACACACACCCCCACCGCAGGCACACACACCCCCGGGCAGCAACCAACCCACCCCAAACACACACCACCCAAAACACACACAAACACACCCCCAACACAACACACCCCCAAAAAAAGGGGGGGAAAAAGGGGGGGTGACAAAAAAAAACCGTTTTTTACAAAACAAAAAAAGGAAAACGACAGGGAAAAAGACTGAGCAGGGGGGACAGTGACCAACATGGTTCAGATAGTTCTGGGTTTGAATATGAAAAAACAGAGGGACAAAACAGTGACCCAAAAAAAATGGTTGGGGGTTTGTTCTGGGTTTCGGGAATTTTGGGACAGCAGAGGAGAGGGGGACAGGGGCCCCAACATGGATGGTTTAGTTCTGGTCTGTTTTAGGGACGGGGCCCGGGGGGGACATTTGACAAACATGGTTAAAATAGTTTTTTTTTAGGTCTGAATATAAAAGCGGGAGACAGTGACAAACAGGGAAAGAAATAGTTCTGGGTTTCTCTGAATATGACAGACGGGGAGAGAGACAGTAAAAAAACCCAACAGGGAGGGGAAAGATTTTTTTTCTAGGTCTGAATTTGCCCAGCAGAGAAGAGACAGGGGGCCCAAAAATTTGGTTCGGGATGGGTTCTAGGGTTCTAAAATTTTATGACGGGCAGGGGAGAGACAGTGCCCAAACGGGGGGTTGGAATATTTCCCTGGGTTTGTTTGAATATGAACAAAACCAGAGGGGGACATTTGCCCAACTTGGATCAGATAGTTTTGGGCCCTGAATATAAAAGACGGGAGAGAACGGGGACCAACAGGGATAAAGATTATTTTCTAGGCCCTGAATAGGACAGACAGGCAGATTGTTTGGGAAGACGGGCAGGAGATAGGCCCATCTCAAACACAATCATAGATCTAAATAAAACGGGTTTTAGACAATAGTTTTGTTTGGATTAAAATTGGGACGGGACGGGACAGACAGGAAACGGGACGATTTGATAGATAGTGATAGATAGATAGATAGATAGATAGAAGATAAAATTAGATAGATGGATGGATGGTTGAATGGTGGATGGAGGGATGGTTTGTTACATGGATGGTTTTTTTGGAGGGAAAATGGATGGGATGGAAGGTTGGATACATGGATACATGGATACATGATTTTTGGGGAAAGATCCCATCTAACATCCCGTAAAACAAAACCCCCAAAACATTGACAAAAAATTGGGATAGATCTACACATAGGGAAATAAAAGGCCCCAAAAACATGGGACGGGAACTTTTGTTTAGTTTCTACACATAGGGTAGACAAAAACTAAAAAACTTTGACAAAAACTTACTTTAAAATAGAGTTTAGATAAAAAACCCACTTTTGTTTTTTTAAAAAAAACAACTACAAAAAAACAACAAAAACAACAAAAACAAAAACCCCCAAACAAAAAAGGGTCCTTTTTTTAAATGAATTCACCAACAGCATTAACGACAACCTTGGGTTAAAAAAAATAAAATGGGAAGGGAGTTTTAGGAGAGGAAAAAAGGGGGGAAAAGAGGGAAGAGGGGAAAAAGGGGGGAGGGGGGGGTGGACGGGGGGGAGGAGGGGAAGGGGGGGGGGGAAGGGGGGAAAGGGGGCGAGGGGGAGAAAGAGGGGGGGAGGGGGGGGAGGGAGGGGAGGGGGAGGGGGGTACAGGGTGGGGGGGGTGGGGAGGGGGGAGAGGGGGTGGGCAAAAGGGCGGGGGGGAAAGGGGGGAAGGGGGGGGAGAGGAAAGGGGGAAAAGGAGGGGGGGGTTTGAAGAGGAGAGGGGGGGGGAAATGGGGGGAGGGGGGGGAGGGGGGGGAGGGAAAGGGGAGGAGGGGGGAGAAAGGGGGGAAAAGGGGAGGGGAGGGGGGGGAAGAGGGGGGGAGGAGGGGGGAAAAGGATGTAAGGGGAGGGGGAGAGGGGGGGGAGAAAAACGGGGGGGAGGCGAGGGAAACGGGGGGAGAGGAGGGGAGAGGGGGGGAAGGGGGAGGGGGGGGGAGGGGGGGGAATTTAAAAAGGGGGGGGGGGGGCACAACCAATGAATTTTAAAAAAAAAAACCTTCCCCTATTGAGGGATATTCCCTCCTTTAAATGGGTGAAAGGTTAGGGTTTTTTTGTTAAGGGGCTTGTCTTTGGGTTTAAAGGCAATCTAAACACGCATTTTTAAAACCCCATAAAAAAAACTTTTTTTAGAAACACCCCCCCCTTTTGGGGGAAATTTTAGTGACATCAACGGGTGGATACTTTTTTTTTGGGCCCTTTGGGAAAAACCCCCCTTGTGTTGACTAAAACGGTTTCCCATAACTGACTGTTTCCCCGGGTCCTCCTCTCGTTACCTGATTTCCCACATGTCTTTTCGTTTTGTTTTCCCCCCTCCACCAAAAATTGATTTCGCTTTTCAACCCCTGACCCACTTTTCCCGCTGGGAAAGCCACTAAAGGCAGGGGTGGGGGGGGTTTTTGGGGTTTTATCAAATTTTAGAGTTTTTTTGATTAAATTATAAAACTATGGGCCCATTTATTCAAACCCTTGTCGGGGAAATTTTCAAGGCAAAAATTTTGTTTTCCTTTTTTCAAATAAAAGGGTTGTTCAAAAAAAAAAAATTTACCAAGCCCTACGGGTTTTACCCCCTTTTTTTTGGCTGTTTTAAATTTGGGTCAATTTTTTCTTTTTTGTTTTTTTCCTCCCAGTCTATCTTTTCAAGTTTTTTTAAGGGAAACTTTTAAAAGGGGAATTTTCTGTTTTTTCTTTTTTTTTTTTTTTTTATATTGTAAACCCCCTTTTTAAATCGCGGGATTAATAACTTTGTCAATCCCTAAATTTAAACCCCTCGGGTTTGCAAAGGGGCTCTTTTAGGGGGGGTTTGGGAGCCCCGTCACCCAAAGTTAAGTTTTTTTTTTTTGCTTTGATCGTCGGTTTTTTTGGTAAAACTTTTTGGTGTGCGAATCGCCAAGGACCCGATTTTTGGGTTTTGTTTTCGATTATTCTAAAACAGGTGGGGAGGTTGGGAACTTGAGGGGTGGGGGGGGCGGGGAGGGTTTGGGGGGTTTGGGGAGGGGGAAAAAAAGG
>JASPKP010006071.1:12500-14822 GCA_030674155.1 Stramonita haemastoma | reverse complement strand
TCTGTCTGTCTGTCTGTCTGTCTAACGGCACAGGTGCACGGTCACTGGCTAACACTGACCCCCCAGCAAGGGACACTGACTGAACACTGACTGACCAGTCTGCTTGCCGGCCGTTATTTACATCTCTGCCTGTCTGGGAGGGATTTGTTGTGGTGGTGGTTGTTGTCACTGTGGTGGTTGTTGTCACTGTGGTGGTTGTTGTCACTGTGGTGGTTGTTGTCACTGTGGTGGTTGTTGTCACTGTGGTGGTTGTTGTCACTGTGGTGGTTGTTGTCACTGTGGTGGTTGTTGTCACTGTGGTGGTTGTTGTCACTGTGGTGGTTGTTGTCACTGTGGTGGTTGTTGTCACTGTGGTGGTTGTTGTCACTGTGGTGGTTGTTGTCACTGTGGTGGTTGTTGTCACTGTGGTGGTTGTTGTCACTGTGGTGGTTGTTGTCACTGTGGTGGTTGTTGTCACTGTGGTGGTTGTTGTCACTGTGGTGGTTGTTGTCACTGTGGTGGTTGTTGTCACTGTGGTGGTTGTTGTCACTGTGGTGGTTGTTGTCACTGTGGTGGTTGTTGTCACTGTGGTGGTTGTTGTCACTGTGGTGGTTGTTGTCACTGTGGTGGTTGTTGTCACTGTGGTGGTTGTTGTCACTGTGGTGGTTGTTGTCACTGTGGTGGTTGTTGTCACTGTGGTGGTTGTTGTCACTGTGGTGGTTGTTGTCACTGTGGTGGTTGTTGTCACTGTGGTGGTTGTTGTCACTGTGGTGGTTGTTGTCACTGTGGTGGTTGTTGTCACTGTGGTGGTTGTTGTCACTGTGGTGGTTGTTGTCACTGTGGTGGTTGTGGTTGTTCTTGTTGCACGTTTCCCTGCTTAGCATCTTGGAGATCACCCAGTACATACACTTTGAGGCCCTCATCCCACTTGAGAATCTTTGTGTGAGATTGTAAAGTTTGCGTGTAGGACTGTTTTCAAGTACCTCGCTCGAACCGCCATAACAGGCACCAACACTCCAACTGCAGAGAGTTAGTTGTCTTTTGCGGAGATTGTTTTGCTAACTAGTTTGTCGTCGCTGAATACAGTCGCAACATAAGACATCAAAGCATCATGTTCACCATTCTAATGCACGTCCTGGCTCTTAGCTGACATCAATAACGGACAGAGCTTTCGGCCTGCACCAAGCTAGGAGGCTGAGGATGCAGCCTTACTAGCAGCGGCAAGACAAGGGCTGCTGAAAAGTGACAATGTGCAGCCGAAACCTAAGTGAGAAAGACAGTGTCCTTGCGTTTCAATAACAGTCTGTACATCGGAAATCTCTGCTGGGATTTGAATATAACCTCTCGAACAATAAACTGTAAAGTGCTCCGTGTATCTGATCAAAGCGAAACAAAACAAATTAACTTCAAAAGGATCACAATTTCTCTGTTAACGACAGATGTCTCCATTCGTGGAGCCAAAATAGCTGGTTTCATGAGATCTGCACTGACCGAAAGTTTAGGCATTTAGGGGAGGGGGGGGGGCGGGTACAGAATTGAGGGTATTTTTAGGTATCTGATATTGGTTTCATACCTTATTTTTTAGTGGTTAATATGTTTCTCCCACAACGGGATACTGTGACCGTCCTGGGTTGACCCTTATGGATGGCCGGGGCAGTGGTACGAGGAACTACAGAAGAGTTATTTTTAATCTAGTTTATGCCTCCATACAGTTGCACAGCTTAAATGGGAGATTCAATCATTGTTGAGGTGAAATCCCTGATATGGCCTTTGTGAGTCAGTGAGGCCATAGACAATGTGAGCGGATTGGTCCTTCCAGATCACGGAAGGACGGTGGCAGAATGGTTAAGATGTTCGCCTGCCAATATGTAAATCGTGAGTTTCTGGGTTCGAACCCAGCCTCGCCCTTTCTTCCCAGTTTGACGAAAAAATCGAACTGAATGTCAAAGTCATTCGGATGAGACTCGAAACCGAGGCCCCGTGTGCGAATGCACGCAGAACATCTTGCGCACACGTTAAAACCCCGTTCCACCTTTCGGAAGAGTAGGCCATCATGTGCCGGTAGGAGCGGATGACAAAATTATAACAAACCAGCATGCACACAGGTGTCGTGTTTAGACACCATCCCTGAGGAAAAATCGGGGAGTTGGAGTTGGGGATCTTTGCGCCTGGTGGCAGCATGATCTGTGGCTCTGTAGGTCAAATGCAAGCGCTTTGATTTGTCTTTACAAGAGATAGCGCTATACAAATTCCATGTATTAATTAATTATTAATGATAAACTGACCCCATGAATGAAATAGAGAGAAATGAACTAATTAATCCTGACACTAAACAACCAACCA
>JASPKP010006071.1:0-7500 GCA_030674155.1 Stramonita haemastoma | reverse complement strand
GGTAAAAACAGTAAAATATAAAGTGTGATGTAGATTTATTTGTATACTATATTTGTGATATGCCTTCAAATTGGTAATATTGAAGTATTTTTTTGTTTTTGTTTGTCTGTTCTTTAGGCGTCTATGGTACTGGTATGCACTGTGAAATCTGTTCACAACCTTCAATAGCATGCATTGGTTTTTGCGCTATAGCATTTCTCTGCCTGTAGTCTCTGTGTGTCCCTTGTTTCTCTCTCTCTTCTTTTTTAAAATATTTTTTTTCCTCTCTTCTTCCTCCCTTCCTCTGTTTCAGAGTCAGTCTTTAATCAATTAAGCAAGCTAACAAGCCTCTGTGTGTGTGTGTGTGCGTGCGTGCGTGCGTGCGTCCGTGCGTGTGTGTGTGTGTGTGTGTGTGTTGTGTGTGTGTTGTCTGTGTCTCTGTGTGTGTGTGTGTGTCTGTCTGTCTGTCTGTGTCTGTGTGTCTGTGTGTGGTGTGTTTGTGCGTCTGTGTGTCTGTGCGTTTTTGTCTGTATGTGTGTGCATGCGAGTGTGCGTGCTTTCGTGCGTGCATTCGCGCATTCATGCGTGCGTGTGTGCTTTTGTGCTTGCGTGTGTGTTTGTGTGTGTGCAAATGATACAAATCACCTGAATCAACACAAAAGGAAGTGGATAAAAATGAATCTCAAACCAACAGTCCCAAAAAGCGCACCAGTTTTCCTTATATTCAGACAACAAAAGATGGATAGGATTTCCATCGTGTGTCCCGTAGTTTTGCTTGCTTTTGCAGACACGATTTCTGCTGCTTATAGCTCACCTGCAGGACATGGGGGTCCGCATGGATGTGAAATCAGGGGAGAACCCCCTCAAACAGACAATCCCGAGGCCTCTGGAACCTTCTCCTTCACATTTCTTCACATCATGACCTCATCCCTGTCACCGCTGAGCTGGTTCAGTCTTTCGGTTGAGACTTTGTACTGAGGCCCGATGCATGAACACACACACACACGCAAACACACAGACAGACAGACAGACAGACAGACAGACAGAAACACACACACACACACACACACAACACCACACACACACACACACACACACACACACACACACACACACACACATGCACGCGCGCATTAACAAGAATCATACAGGCACATTAAATTCCATATGTCTCCACGACAAAGCCACGATTTAAGTTATCAACCTTGTTGTTGCGGTAAGTTGCATTTTTTTGTTGTTGAGATATTTGCTGTTTTTTTTTTTAATAGTAGATGTTTTAAGAAATAACAATCATCTTTTCACAACCGAAAGTAGGTCACATATACAAAAATATCACCATCAGTGAACCTCGGAGCTTCTGGCCAAGGAACGAAAAACTAAAATCAAGACTTCAACCCGGAAGACAGAATGTGGTGAGATTGTTTTGACATCACGATTTGTACGCCCTACTTTCACCCTCATTTCCTTGACCTTCTCTCAGATTTCCTGCTTTATATTCTATTGGTATGTTTGGTCGCAAATGGGAAGAAAAAAAAACCCTTTAATCTGTGATAATCGTAGTCTACGCAAAGGAGAAAAAGAAACTTTCAAAAATCTTTTAAAAAAAAAAAAAAAACTTTATATCGAGGATAATGAAATAAGCCATTCATGCGCTTTTTTTTCATCCAGTCCCCGTTTGTATGCAGTTTTTTTTAGATTTTGTCATCTGTTCTTGATAATACCTGTCATGTGCTGTACTCTTTAAGCAGTCATGCCTACTCTATTAATTATCAAAATCAATACAGGTTAAAAACAGTTACGTGGGAGGTTATCAATATATGGAAGGGAGAAAAGCCCGCTGACAAGTAGTGTTTTTACTAAATTTTTCAGCACAACTTGTCCCCCTGTTGGATTATCCCCTTAACACAAAGGGGCTATAATTAACCTAACAGTCCATTAATATCCCACTTGTACCCAAGTGACCGATGGCCAATGTTCAACAATAAACAGTGGTTTTAGCCAGGCTTTACATCCTCGGCCAGTGGCATCACGGCTTTGACAGCCCCTTCCGAACGGGATGTGCCCGTTACCTATATTGTCAGTGGAAATGAAGACCTGTGCTTTGTGATTTGTGAGGCCAAGGACAGAGCCCCCCATGTTTCCCCCAAGGATGTTGCCTGCTTCGTTTTAGTTCTTTTAGTTTTTTGGGAAGTATAGTCATTTTCTTTGTTGTTGTTTTTTTGTTGCATGCTCCAGTTGAGTGCTGTAAACTCATAATAAATGATAGTAAATAATACAGGAATTTCTATAGCGTATAAACTTGAAAAAACAAATCAAAAACGCTTGTCGTGATGTTCTTGACACAACTATGACTTTGTGACTGAGAAAACCAGTTTTTATATGCAGAGTTTGTTTTTTTAAACAGACTGTACTCCGAAAAGGAAATTCTAGTAATGACAAAAGACATCGCTTTGGTAGGACATTAATTTGAAGCTGTAAACCATTTCGAAGTGTACAATTTTAAAAAAAAAAAAAGGAAAACAAGAAACAATAAAAGAAAAAAAAACTGAAAAAAAAATGAGAAAAAATTTTTAAAGATTTAACTATCAACACACCTCACAAAAAAACAAAAAACAGAAGTAAAACCCCAAAGACCTTCGTAAACTTTCCGGCATAAAATCCAATTGAGGGGCCCCGACTCTTTAAACAGAACCTGTTGATTTTAAAATACCAAAAGACACTTGAACAAAAAAACCCCCAAAAACCATTAGATCTGCCACCTGAAAAACTTCCCCGTCTCCCATCCTCAGAGAAAAAAATATTTCCTTTAAAACACCCCAAAAAGGGAAAACCTCCGTTTGTGTACGACCCTGCAACTTCCCTTTAAACCCCACCCCCCCCCCCCCCCCCCCCCCCCCCCCCCCCCCCCCCCCCCCCCCCTTTTTGTTTACGATGCCGGCCCATTTTAACCTCCCTTGTTATTTCCCCCTTCCACCTCTCCAGCCCGCCTGTCAACAAGGGGGGGGTTCCGCAAAACAAGGGGTTTTTCCCAGGAAGAAGGGGAATATTTCCCGAAACCTTAAGGGGGACCCCTCCCCCCCCCCCCCCCCGCCTGCCCCAAACCCCCGCCACCTTTTCCTTTTCTTTGCAGGTAAGGGGGGGGGGGGGAGTTTCGGCGGGGGAAAGCAAAAACCTGCCCTACTAAAAAGCCCAGAAAGTTTGCCTTCAGCCCCCCCCCCTCCCCCCCCCGGGGGTTGTAAGGGTTTTGGCCCCCTGGGGTTAGGCTGAGGCTGGTCTTTGGGTGTGGTTTTGGGGGTAAAGGCAGGGTGTGGGGGGGGGTGTTTGGTGAGTGATGGAAAAAGGAGGTGCTTTGATGAGGTGTGTGTGTGGGTTGTGGTGTGTGTTGGTGTGTGTGTTTTTTTGGGGTGTGTGTTGGTGTGTGTGTGTGGGTTTTGTGGTGTGTGTGTGTTTGTTTTTGGGGTTTTTTTGGGTGTGTGTGTGTTTGTGTGTGTGTTTTTGTGGTGGGGGGGGTGGGTGAGGGGGGTTTGGTTTTGGTCACTTGTTTTCAATCGGTGTGATTTTCCTTTCCCCAGAATTTTTTTGTAGGGGTGGTTTAGTTTTTTGGGGAAAGGTGACGGTGGGGTGGGGGGGTTTTGTAATTTGTTCATGGCAGGCACAGGTGTTTTTCTGGATCATTCCCCTTTTCAGGGGGACATAGCCACCCCACCCACCTACATTCAAACCCCCCCTCCCTCCCCCCCCCCAAACACACACACATACACCACCCTATGTCCTCCCCTAAAATTTGGACAAGGTTATCAACAGTTTCTTTTAAAAGGGCCCGGAAAATTATAGACGGGAGGTGCAAAGGGGTTTCGTTTGGTTTTTGTTTTCTTTTTGGGGTCCAATTTTCGGGAAAAAATGAAAATTTTTCCAAAAAAAAGGGTAAACCCTTTAAAAACCGAAAACCCAGCAATTTTTATCACCCATCCCCCCATTTTTTAAAATATTTTCCCCAGGGGTTTATGATCAAGACCCGGGCGCTTTTTTTTCGGGTTCTTTTTGTGTCAGTGAGATTTTTTCCCTTTAGAAATATGGGAAACAGAAACAGAGAGAAAGAAAACAGTGAGCCTGAGAGCCCGAAAACAGAGATAGAAAGAGAAAACGGGATAGAAACAGAAAGAGGGGAAACAAAAAGGGAAGTTTTTAAATTTGATTGGGTTTAATTCTTTTGGGGGCTTTTTTACACCCGGCCCCCCTGGGGGTATGCAGTTAAGTAAAAAGCATCTGAGGAGAGAGGAGAACAGACAGCCCGACACAGACAGACACAGGGCAGACACAACAGGGGACAGAAGACAGGGGCCCCAAATTTCCCTTAAACTAATTTTCCTACAATTTTTTAAAGTCCCCAATACACAAAACAACAACTGCCCCCCCCACCCCCCCACCCCCCGGAAAAAAGGTGCAGGAAAAGTACCTTTTTGGGGATAAATAGTCTTTTAAAAAACTTTGGGAAAAAGGTGGCAAAAGGTAATTTTCACTTAATCCGTGTCCTTCCCCAACCGAAGGCTTTTTTGGTCCAAAAGGGAAAAGCCAAAAAATTAAATGCCTTTTTAAACGGCCTAAAAACCACAAATTTTTGGGGTGGCCCCTTTGTGTTGTTGTGTGTGTTTTTGGGAGGTGTGTGTTTTTGTGTGGGGTGGGGGGGTGTGTGTTTGTGTGTGGGGTGTATTGGGTGGTTTTGTGCGTGGGGTGGTGTGTGTGTGTGTGTTTTTGTGTTTTGTTTTTGTGTGGTGTGTTGTGGTGGCTGTGTTGTGTCCTGTGTGTGTCCTTTTGGGGGTGTCGTTGGGGTAAGCATTGTGTTTTTTGTGCGTGCGGTGCGTGGCGGGGTTGTGTTGTGTGTGTGTGTTCCCGTGGGTCTTGTGTCCCGTTTGTGGAAAGTCGTGGGGTGGGATGTGTGTGTTGGGGCCCCCGTTTTTCTCCACCACCAAAAAAACCCCCCCCTCTTTTCTCCTTCCTTCTCTCTCTCTCTCTCCTCTTCTCCCCCTCTCCTCTCTCTCCTCTCTCTTTTTAACTTCTCTCCCTCTCCAAAAATCTCTCTCACTCTTTTCTCTCCTCGCCTCTCCCCTTCCCCCCCTCTCTTCTCCCCCTCTCCCCCCTTCCCCCCCTCCCCCTTTTTCCCCCCTTATTTCCCCCCCTTCCCCTGTTTTTGAAAGTCAAAAAGTTTTGTGTAGTACATGAAAGTACCCGAGTCAACTCCCCTTTGGGCAATATTAAGCAGAGTAAAGCTTTTTTTTCCCGGGAAGAGTATAGTATGATGGCGAAGCGAGAGAGAAACAACATACAGGAAAGTTATGTATGTATGAAAGTATGTATTAATGTATTTATGAAGTATTATGTAATGTATTGTAGGGATGTAAAGTAGTAAGTATGGATGTATGTATGTAAAGGTATGTATGTATGTATGTAAAAAGTAATGTTTTTGGGATGTAGTATGTATGTGTGTGTGTAAGTGTCGTGGGGCGTGGGGTCGCGTGCGTGCGGGGCCTTATGTCTGTTTGTATGTCTGTGTGTATGTAGGGGTTTTTGTAATTTTAAAGTATGTATTTATGTATGTATGTATGTATGTAAAGTATGTTAATTTTAGTAAGTAAAGTATGTATGTATGTCTGTGTTTTATGTCTGTGTGAAAGTTTTGTGTGTAGTCGAAAGTATGTGTATGTCCCTTTTTGGGCTGGGCTGTTTTGTCTTCTGTCCTTTAGTCTGTCTGTCTGTCTTCTTTCTTTTGTAATTTATGTTAAAGGTTTTAAGTAAAGTTGGAAAGTATGATGGGAAAGAATGATGTATTAAAGTAAGTATGTATAAAAAAGTTTTAAATATGATGTGGCAAAAAGAAAAGGAACAAGGGAAAAAAAGAGAGGGAATTTAAAAAAAAACAGAATTTACAAGGGGGGATTTTTAACAGCAAGGGGGAACACACGTTTTTCCCAATTTGTGTAGGACGTTTTTGGGAATGACACTTTTTGAAGGTTTTTGGTACAGGGAAACCAAAGCGGTTGCTACACATACAACTCCTGGGCTGGTTTAAAAGCATTTGTTTCTTTCAAAATAACCTTTTTGTTTTAAGTTTGTTTAATTTTTTGAACAACTATTACAAAATTCAAAGGAGTTTAAACCATTTAAACAATGAACTTCATGCCCCACCCCCCGGAAAAGATAATTAAATTTTACTAAACCCCAGAATGATAAAAAAAACCATTTCAAGGGGCCTATATAGTTTTGGGGCACAAAGTAACAATGTAAACCCCCCCCAGTTTAGGTTTAACATAATTTATTCTCTGCCCCCTGCTTTTCCCCCACTCGCAATTGGGGAAACATTTTTTACCCAATAAATCTCTTTGCTTAATTAAAGTGGGAAAACATACCAAAGGCGATTAAATTAGGGTTTGATTAATTCTTCTTTTTTTTTTCCTTTTGTTCAAAATTTTATTTTGGTGCTTAGTCCCCTCCCCCGGCCCCTTCCCTTATGAAAAGGGGGAAAAAAAAGCTTTTCACAAAAAAATCATTTTCCCTTGTCTTTTTTGTTTTTTCTCCCCCCTCAAACGCCCCCCCCCCTTCCCCCCCCTCCCCTCCCTCTTCCTCTCCTCCCTCCCCCTCTCCTCCCCCCTTTTTCTCTCCTCCCCCTCGTTTTTGTTTGTTTGTTTGTCGTCTGTCTGTCTGTCTGTCTTTTTTTTTTCTGTCTGGGCCCCTTCTTGTCTTTCTCTTTTTGTGGATAAAAATTTTAAAAAATTTTCATTTTTTTTCAATGCTTTACAACCCCGGAGAGAGAGAGAGAGAGAGGAGAGAAGAAAAGCAGAGGGGGAGAGAGAGAGAGGGGGAAAAGAGGAGAGAGAGGGGAAAGACAGGGCAGACGACAGGGCCCAACCCCAAAACAACACACACACAAACCCACAACACAAAACACACACACAAAACAAAACCCCACACACACACACACACATACACACCGAAAAAGAAACAGACAGACAACAGACACAAAGCAAACACACACAGAGGGACAAAACACCGAAAAGACAACAGAAGAGGGCAAAGACCAAAAAAAAAAACAACAGGGGAAAAAAAGAATACAAAATATAACCCCGGTCAAAAAAAATCACCCCTGACAGGTGTTTTTAACCTCCCCCCCCCCCCCCTCCCCCAACCCCCCCCCCCCCCCCTCCCCCCCCCAACCCCCCCAAAAAATACGTCCCGCAAACACCCCCCCCCCCATCCCCCCCCCTCCCCCCCCTCCCCCCCACCCCCCAAAGGGCCGCCTCCAAACCCCCCCCACAACCCCCCCTTTCCCCCCCCTCCACCACCCCCCCCCCCTCCAAAACCCCCCCCCACCCCCCCCCCAACGCCCCCAAAACCCAAAAAACATTTCCCCCCAAACACCCCCTACTTTTTTCTCCTTTAGCTTTACCCCTACAAATTTCAGCAAAATTTAAAACCCCTTTAATCCCAAACAACTTTCCCCAAACTTTCCCCCACCTTCACTCCAAA
>JASPKP010006070.1:0-14824 GCA_030674155.1 Stramonita haemastoma | reverse complement strand
GGTTTTTTGCCTCGATGTTTGATGTTGATGGGTTTTCCGACTCGATGTTTGATGTTGATTGGGTTTTCCGCTCGATGTTGATGTTGATGGGGTTTTCCGCTCCGAGGTTTGATGTTGATGGGTTTTTCAGCTCCGATGTTTGATGTTAATGGGTTTTCAGCTCCGAAGTTGATGGGATTTTCCGTTCCGATGTCTGATGTTGATGGGGGTTTTCCGGTCCGA
Source organism: Stramonita haemastoma (assembly GCA_030674155.1). Taxonomy (NCBI): domain Eukaryota; kingdom Metazoa; phylum Mollusca; class Gastropoda; order Neogastropoda; family Muricidae; genus Stramonita; species Stramonita haemastoma. Next base: position 14,602 of record JASPKP010006070.1, on the reverse strand, counting down.
TGTTTGATGTTGAGGTTTTCAGCTCCGATGTTTGATGTTGATGGGGTTTTCCACCCTGATGTTTGATGTTTGATGGGGTTTTCCACCCTGATGTTTGATGTTGATGGGGTTTTCCACCCTGATGTTTGATGTTTGATGGGGTTTTCCACCCTGATGTTTGATGTTGATGGGGTTTTCAGCTCCAATGTTTGATGTCAGCGTTTTCAGCCGCGATGTGAGAGACAAGCCCAGAACTGCGATACGATCCCCATGACGACTGTCGACACCAACGCCAGACTTCCGAGGGTTGGGAGCCAGAAGGGAGAGACCCAGAAGGTCTGGAAAGTGCTGGAAGAAAACGTTTGGGGGCTTGGGGTGTCCCTTCCCCTGGTGAGCACTGAACTGTGTGCCAGGGTCGGCAGGCTGCTGTGCCGATTCAGGACACCCGAATCCTTGTTTGACGAACGCTACTACGCTAGGTGAGGCTCCCTTTGTGACTGACCACTGCGGAAAGGTTGAACGGATACTGACGGCAGTACTCAACCCTGTGGTCAGTGAGCCTGGCAGAGAATTTCAGGGACTACATTTGGATTCGAGCTTAGAAAAAAATGAAAGGGCTGGGTGACTTTTGTGAACATTGAGCACACACGCGTTGACAGGAGTATACTCTGTACTGACACGCCGGGAAAGTGTGCGAGACAGGGGTTGCGTGTTCGGATTCTTGGCAACCCTACCTCTGTTGACGGTCGGTTTTCTGTTGAAGAGCGGATGTCCACAAGGACCACAGCCCCTACAGCTCTCATTGCATCAAGTCCCTGAAGTGTGTCAGAGATGAGGTCATATAGACGCCACTCTGATTTTATAGCCCCCAAAACTCCTACCGTCTTTGCCGCTCAATCCAGTGGAAGATGAAGACGGACATGGATTGTTCGAGATCCCTGGGCAACGGAACCAGGCTGTGCACTGGGTTTTGCCCTAATTCAGGGATTAGATACAGCACTTTCTCCTAACTCCCATTCTAGACCCTTCTCTCCCATCAATCCAACATCTGTCTACTTTAGTCACGGGGATCTTGGACAAGTTCAGGGTCATGTGCTCCAACATCGTGGCGATGGCGTCTCCACTGCCTCTTCTGAGAATGGTCACGATCATGGCACTGGCGAAGATCTGGCGATATAATTTTCATGGCGAAAATCGAGTGACTGTTAAAGATCTGGTGACTGGCGGAGATTTGGTGATAGATCACTGGCGAAGATTTGGTGACTGGTGAAGATCTGGTGATAGATCATGAAGATCTGGTGATAGATCACTGGATGAAGATCTGGTGATAGATCATGAAGATCTGGTGATAGATCATGAAGATCTGGTGATAGATCATGAAGATCTGGTGATAGATCATGAAGATCTGGTGATAGATCATGAAGATCTGGTGATAGATCACTGGCGAAGATTTGGTGATAGATCATGAAGGTCTGGTGATAGATCATGAAGATCTGGTGATAGATCATGAAGATTTGGTGATAGATCATGGTGAAGATCTGGTGATAGATCATGAAGATCTGGTGATAGATCACTGGCGAAGATTTGGTGATAGATCATGAAGATCTGGTGATAGATCATGAAGATCTGGTGATAGATCATGAAGATCTGGTGATAGATCACTGGCGAAGATTTGGTGATAGATCATGAAGATCTGGTGATAGATCACTGGGAAGATCTGGTGATAGATCATGGAAGATCTGGTGATAGATCACTGGGAAGATCTGGTGATAGATCACTGGAAGGTCTGGTGATAGATCATGAAGATCTGGTGATAGATCATGAAGATCTGGTGATAGATCACTGGGAAGATCTGGTGATAGATCATGGGAAGATCTGGTGATAGATCACTGGAAGATCTGGTGATAGATCATGAAGATCTGGTGATAGATCACTGCGAAGATCTGGTGATAGATCACTGGCGAAGATCTGGTGATAGATCATGGGAAGATCTGGTGATAGATCATGAAGATCTGGTGATAGATCATGGGAAGATCTGGTGATAGATCACTGGCGAAGATCTGGTGATAGATCATGGGAAGATCTGGTGATAGATCACTGGCGAAGATCTGGTGATAGATCACTGGCGAAGATCTGGTGATAGATCATGAAGATCTGGTGATAGATCACTGGCGAAGATCTGGTGATAGATCACTGGCGAAGATCTGGTGATAGATCATGAAGATCTGGTGATAGATCATGGCGAAGATCTGGTGATAGATCACTGGCGAAGATGTCTGGTGATAGATCATGAGTCTGGTGATGATCATGGAAGATCTGGTGATAGATCACTGGCGAAGTCTGGTGATAGATACACTGGCGAAGATCTGGTGATAGATCATGAAGGTCTGGTGATGATCATGAAGATCTGGTGATGATCCTGAGCGAAGATCTGGTGATAGATACAGTGAAGATCTGGTGATAGTCACTGGCGAAGATCTGGTGAAAGTATCATCTGGTGATGATCTGGTGATAGATCATGGCGAAGATCTGTGTGTAATCACTGGCGATGATCTGGTGATGTATCATGGCGAAGATCTGGTGATAGATCACTGGCGAAGATCTGTGGATTAGATCATGAAGATCTGGTGATAGATCATGGGAAGATCTGGTGATAGATCACTGGCGAAGATCTGGTGATAGATCACTGGCGAAGATCTGGTGATAGATCACTGCGAAGATCTGGTGATAGATCACTGGCGAAGATCTGGTGATAGATCATGAAGATCTGGTGATAGATCACTGGCGAAGATCTGGTGATAGATCACTGGCGAAGATCTGGTGATAGATCATGAAGATCTGGTGATAGATCACTGGCGAAGATCTGGTGATAGATCACTGGCGAAGATCTGGTGATAGATCACTGGCGAAGATCTGGTGATAGATCACTGGCGAAGATCTGGTGATAGATCATGAAGATTTGGTGATTTGCAATCTGCTAACTGGCGAAGATCTGGCGATTTGCAATCTGTTAACTGGCGAAGATCTGGTGACTGGCAAAGGATCTGGCGACTTACGAAGATCTGGTGACTGGCAACCTGGTAACTGGCGAAGATCTGATGACATATCATTGGCGATATCATTGGCGATGATCAGGTGATGAATCATTGGCGAAGATCTGGTGATGTATCATTGGCGATGATCTGGTGATGTATCATTGGCGATAATCTGGTGATGTATCACTGGCGATGATCTGGTGATGTATCATTGGCATAATCTGGTGATGTATCATTGGCGATGATCTGGTGATGTATCACTGGCGAAGATCTGGTGATGTATCATTGGCGATGATCTGGTGATGTATCACTGGCGAAGATCTGGTGATGTATCATTGGCGATGATCTGGTGATGTATCATTGGCGATGATCTGGTGATGTATCATTGGCGATATCATTGGCGATGATCTGGTGATGTATCATTGGCGATGATCTGGTGATGTATCATTGGCGATGATCTGGTGACTAAGGAAGACCTGGTGACTAAGGAAGACCTGGTGACTAAGGAAGATCTGGTGACTAAGGAAGATCTGGTGACTAAGGAAGATCTGGTGATGGACCATGGGCGAAATTCTGGTAGTCGATCACTAGCGAACATCTGGTGACAAAAAAAAAAAAACGCTACTAAAATTACAGCCTATATCAACGTTTTTTCCCCCGCCCCAAAGAAAACAACAACAACAACAACAACAACAACAACACAACACAAAACAGATGAAATATGACCACACAAATGGGCAGCATTACCGAGAAAAAGTGCAGTGCTCATAATCTGATGACCCAGGTTCAAACAGCCACTGACACACCCGTTCAATGAGCTTTTTCTCCCGTGGTGTTCATCAGCAATACAAATTCAAGTCCTCATGAATGACACTCTGATGAGACTATAGTCCGAGGTCCTGTGTGCCAACGCACGCAGAACTTCTTGTGCATTGCATTCACTCAAACCCGTTCTGCTCCTCAGAAGAGTACACCCATTCGTGTCCGCGGTGGGTGCAAGTGACAGTATTTAAAAAGAAAAACCAAACACAAAGTATGCCTATTGGTGTGTCTAAACATAATTCTTGCAGAATGCAGCTATCTTCACGGTAGAAAAAACAAAAACAAAAAACGGTCATATACGCAAAATCCCACCACTGTTTCTGTCATGATAGCAGAGTGGTTAGAGCGTAGCGCTCGCGATTTACCGGGCCGGGTTCGATCCCGGGTTCGAGCCATCATCGAGGTATCCATTTTAAGGCGAGGGGATTTTTCCAGGGAGTTTTCAGTACTCACTCCGCTACCTCGAAAATCGGTATAAGACTCTGAATCGAGGTCCCGTGTGCGAACATTTGTCCACCCCTAAAAATGAAATAAGATTTTTAAAAAAAATTAAAAGGGGGGAGGGGGGGGGGGGGAGAGGGGGGCGGAAAACTTAGTGGTTAAAGTGCGGCACTCCTAATTTCGAAGGCATCGGCTGAGCTACAGATTTATTTCTTCCGTTGTTATGGATGTGGGCGGCTGTGTGGGGGGTGGGGGAGAGAGGGGTGCATGCTTGTAATGCCTTGCTTTGTTGTGATATACTGAGGGAGGGAGGAAGGGAGGGGCAGAGGAAGAGAGGGGAGGGGGAGAGGGAAAGGGAGAGGCAGAGAGAGAGAGAGAGAGAGAGAGAGAGAGAGAGAGAGAGAGAGAGAGGAGAGAGAGAGAGAGAGACAGAGACAGAGAGACGAGACAGAGAGAGACAGAGAGACAGAGAGACAGAAGACAGAAGCAGACAGACAGACAGACGACAGACGACAGAGACAGACAGAGACAGAAGAGAAAGAGAGAGACAGACAGACACAGAGAGAGACAGACACAGAGAGAGACAGACACAGAGACAGACAGACAGAGCAGACAGACAGACAGACAGACAGACAGACAGAGACAGGGAGATAGAAACAGATAAAGAGTCAGGGGGAGACAGAGAGGGACGGAGGGGGGATGGAGGAGGGGAGGGGAGAGAGAGAGAGAGAGAAGAGAGAGAGGAGAGAGAGAGAGAGAGAGAGAGAGAGAGAGAGAGAGAGAGAGAGAGAGAGAGGAGAGAGAGAGAGAGAGAGAGAGAGAGAGAGAAGAGAGAGAGAGACTGTTGTTATTCCTGGAGTCGGAATGTTACTACCTTCTTCTTCTTTTCTCATGACCGGGATGGTCGTGGAGGAGACATGAGAGACGATTCTGCAGCCAGCCGTCGCCATCCAGCCCTGTCCTCCGCCTTCCGAATGAGTGTTGGACTGTCCAGGTGGGTCCACTCCTTGATGTTATCCATCCAGCTTTTGGTTTGTCTGCCTCGGCGTCTGCCACCTTTGTAGGCAAAACAGTCGCATACGCATAATTTCACAATTGGTGAGTGACCCTTATACCTGTAGCCTAGGAACGAACCCCCCCCCCCCTCCCCCACAAACAATACACACAGAGTAAAATATACTATTTCGAATTCTGCCGTATGTTACGCTACAGGCATCAGAGAATATAACACTGTATAATATTTCCGTTTCTTGTTTAACGCCTCCCTTTCAAAAAGGCACTAAACAAAACGTGTCTTTCGCAAGTCTTTCGGATCAGACTATAAACCGAGGCCCCGTGTGCAAACGCACGCAGAACATCTCGCGCTCACGTTAAATCCTGTTCCGCTTTTCGTAGGCCATTTTGTGCCGGTGGGAACAGATGACAATATTTGCAAAACTGCATACACACGGGAACTGGATGAAAAAAAGCACACGAGTGCTTATTCCATTATCTCGATATATAAAAAAAAACATTCTCTCTCTCTCTCTCAATCTGATGACGGAGTATTGCTGCCTAGCCTATCCAGTGAGGCACTCTTTATTCAAACTTTACAGTGTACTTGGTGAGCCCCAAGGTGGGATGAATGCATGCTCCTAGTGACTTTCAAAGTGTTCAAGCTGGGGAACGTTCAACAAAAACGACGACAACGACAACGGCAACGGCAACGACAACAACAACAACGACAATGGCAACAACAACAACGACGACAACGACAACGGCAACGACAACGACAAACGGCAACGTCAACGACAGCAACACTACTAACACCACTTACACTCACCAATTCATTCTGTGACAGATGAGCTGTAATGAAATTGGGGCTGTCAGGAATCGACAGTTTTCTGCTCGGTGTTTCAAGACTGTCGGGACTCGCAGGATACAGTCTTCTGTTCAGTGTTTCAAGGCTGTCAGGAATGGCAGGATACAGTTTTCTCTTCAGTGTTTCAAGGCAGCTTCCAGGCAATTCGCAGGATACAGTTTTCTGCTCGGTGTTTCAAGGCTGGCAGGACTCGCAGGATACAGTTTTCTGCTCAGTGTTTCAAGACTGGCAGAAACCGCAGGATATAGTTTTCTGCTCGGTGTTTCAAGACTGCCAGCAATGGCACGATACAGTTTTCTGTTCAGTGCTTCAAGACTGTCAGGAATCGCAGGATATAGTTTTCAAGACTGTCAGGAATCGCCCGATACAGCTGTCTGCTCAGTGCTTCAGGACTGTCAGGAGTCGCCCGATACAGCTGTCTGCTCAGTGCTTCAGGACTGTCAGGAGTCGCCCGAAACAGCTGTCTGCTCAGTGCTTCAGGACTGTCAGGAATCGCCCGATACAGCTGTCTGGTCAGTGCTTCAAGACTGTCGGGACTCGCAGGATACAGTCTTCTGTTCAATTTTTCAAGACTGTCAGAAATCGCAGGATACAGTTTTCAAGACTGTCAGGAATCGCCCGATACAGCTTTCTGTTCAGTGCTTCAAGACTGTCAGGAATCGCCCGATACAGCTTTCTGGTCAGTGGCTCAAGGCTGTCAGGACAAGCAGGATCCAGCTTTCTGTTCAGTGCTTCAAGGCTGTCAGGACAAGCAGGATACAGTCTTCTGTTCAGTGTTTCAAAGCTGTCAGGACAAGCAGGATACAGTCTTCTGTTCAGTGTTCAAAGCTGTCAGGACAAGCAGGATACAGTCTTCTGTTCAGTGCTTCAAGCTGTCAGGAGTCGCCGATACGCTTTCTGTCAGTGCTTCAAGGCTGTCAGGAGTCGCCCGATCAGCTTTCTTGTCAGTGCTTCAAGGCTGTCAAGATTTGCAGGATCATGTTTTCTGATCAATTTTTTGAAGTCTGTCAGGACACATAGGATCCAGTTTTCTGTTCAGTGTTTCAGGGCTGTAAGGACTCGCCGGATACAGTGTTCTGTTCAGTGTTTGAAGACTGTCAGGAATCGCCCGATACAGCTGTCTGGTCAGTAGTTCAAGGCTGTCAGGAATCGCAGGATACAGTTTTCAAGACTGTCAGGAATCGCCCGATACAGCTGTCTGGTCAGTGTTCAAGGCTGTCAGGAATCGCAGGATACAGTTTTCAAGACTGTCAGGAATCGCCCGATACAGCTGTCTGGTCAGTGCTTCAAGGCTGTCAGGAATCGCCGATACAGTGTTGGTCAAGTGTCAGCTGTCAGGAATCGCCGATACAGCTGTCTGGTCAGTGTTCAGGCTGTCAGGAATCGCCGATACAGCTGTCTGGTCATGCTTCAAGGACTGTCAGGATCGCCCGATACAGCTGTCTGGTCAAGTGCTTCAGGACTGTCAGGAATCGCCCGAACAGCTGTCTGGTCAGTGCTTCAAGGACTGTCAGGATCGCCCGATACAGCTGTCTGGTCAGTGCTTCAGGACTGTCAGGATCGCCCGATAACAGCTGTCTGGTCAGTGCTTCAAGGCTGTCAGGACTTCGCCCGATACAGCTGTCTGGTCAGTGCTTCAGGCTGTCAGGAATCGCCCGAAACAGCTGTCTGGTCAGTGCTTCAGGACTGTCAGGAGTCGCCCGAAACAGCTGTCTGGTCAGTGCTTCAGGACTGTCAGGAGTCGCCCGAAACAGCTGTCTGGTCAGTGCTTCAGGACTGTCAGGAGTCGCCCGAAACAGCTGTCTGGTCAGTGCTTCAGGACTGTCAGGAGTCGCCCGAAACAGCTGTCTGGTCAGTGCTTCAGGACTGTCAGGAGTCGCCCGAAACAGCTGTCTGGTCAGTGCTTCAGGACTGTCAGGACTGTCAGGAGTCGCCCGAAACAGCTGTCTGGTCAGTGCTTCAGGACTGTCAGGAGTCGCCCGAAACAGCTGTCTGGTCAGTGCTTCAGGACTGTCAGGAGTCGCCCGAAACAGCTGTCTGGTCAGTGCTTCAGGACTGTCAGGAGTCGCCCGAAACAGCTGTCTGGTCAGTGCTTCAGGACTGTCAGGAGTCGCCCGAAACAGCTGTCTGGTCAGTGCTTCAGGACTGTCAGGAGTCGCCCGAAACAGCTGTCTGGTCAGTGCTTCAGGACTGTCAGGAGTCGCCCGAAACAGCTGTCTGGTCAGTGCTTCAGGACTGTCAGGAGTCGCCCGAAACAGCTGTCTGGTCAGTGCTTCAGGACTGTCAGGAGTCGCCCGAAACAGCTGTCTGGTCATGGCTTCAGGACTGTCAGGAGTCGCCCGAAACAGCTGTCTGTCAGTGCTTCAGACTGTCAGAGGTGCCGCAGCGTCTGGTCAGTGCTACAGGACTGTCAGGAGTCGCCCGAACGCAGTGTGCTGGTCAGTGCTTCAAGACTGTCGGAACCACTCGACGCAGTTGTCTGTTCAGCGCCTCAAGACTGTCGGAACCACTCGAGCAGTGTGCGTTCGCGCCTCAAGACTGTCGGAACCACTCGACGCAGTGTGCTGTTCAGCGCCTCAAGACTGTCGGGAACCACTCGACGCAGTGTGCTGTTCAGCGCCTCAAGACTGTCGGGAACCACTCGACGCAGTGTGCTGTTCAGCGCCTCAAGACTGTCGGGAACCACTCGACGCAGTGTGCTGTTCAGCGCCTCAAGACTGTCGGGAACCACTCGACGCAGTGTGCTGTTCAGCGCCTCAAGACTGTCGGGAACCACTCGACGCAGTGTGCTGTTCAGCGCCTCAAGACTGTCGGGAACCACTCGACGCAGTGTGCTGTTCAGCGCCTCAAGACTGTCGGGAACCACTCGACGCAGTGTGCTGTTCAGCGCCTCAAGACTGTCGGGAACCACTCGACGCAGTGTGCTGTTCAGCGCCTCAAGACTGTCGGGAACCACTCGACGCAGTGTGCTGTTCAGCGCCTCAAGACTGTCGGGAACCACTCGACGCAGTGTGCTGTTCAGCGCCTCAAGACTGTCGGGAACCACTCGACGCAGTGTGCTGTTCAGCGCTCAAGACTGTCGGGAACCACTTACAGCAGAGTGGTGGCTGTTCAGCGCCTCAAGACTGTCGGAACCACGTGACCCCAAAGTGTGCTGTTCCGTGCCCCAAGACTTCTCCTAGGTGAGTTGCCTTACTGGGCTAACGAGTCCCATCGTGCCATGCGAACAGGTAGTACGGGCATCATGATTACCAGTAGCAGGGGCAGCGTGCGCTTCCCAGGACGGCCAGCCAGAAACTCACCTGTGCGAGCCAAGCTGCATGTCAGCCCTCAAGACTTGCAGAACCATGCGACAGCTCTGTCACCTGACCTCAAGACTGTCAGAAACCACGCGATACAGCGTGCTGTTCAGCGCCTCAAGACTGTCAGAAACCACGCGACACAGCGTGCTGTTCAGCGCCTCAAGACTGTCAGAAACCACGCGAACAGCGTGCTGTTCAGCGCCTCAAGACTGCCAGGAACCACGGGACAGAGTTTCCTGTTCAGCGCCTCATCTAGTAGGCCTCCGTCAGTAGGTGTCGACTATGGAATTCGCGCCAAAAGACAGGTCATTTGTTCAGCGAAACGCCGGCTGTGGCTGGTCAGTCCGATGCGGGAATGGCAGTCTCTGTTGCATCTGATGCAGATGTGGCTTGTTGAGGTGGCTGGAGCACATGCCTTCCGCTTGGCTCTCTTTTCGTTTGCTGCGGTGTGGATCTTTTCTTCACCACACTTCAGCTGTTTGTGGAGAACACTGCGCCATTTGCTGCGGTCAGCCGCTACATCCTCCAGTTCTCTAGGTTGATGTCCAGGGCTTTCATGTCACGCTTGCAGACGTCTTTGTAGCGCAGTTGCGGGCGGCCAATGCTTCTCTTGCCGGAGGTAAGTTCACCATAGAGGAGATCTTTAGGAATGCGTCCATCCTCCATCCTTCGCACGTGACCGAGCCATCTGAATCTGCGTTGTCTGAGGAGTGTGTACATGGTGGGAAGACCTGCAACCTCGAGGACCTGAGCGTTGGTAACTTTGTCACTCCAGTGGATGGCGAGGATGCGACAGAGAGAGCGCAGGTGGAAGCTGTTCAGTTTGCGCTCCTGTTTGGAGTATGTTGTCCATGTTTCACTGCCATATAGGAGAGTGCTGACTATGCAGGCGTTGTACACTGACATCTTGGTGGAAATTGTCAGCTTTGGGTTCTCCCAGACACGGGTAGTGAGGCGTCCTAAGGTCGTAGCAGCCTTGCCGATGCGCTTGTTGATCTCGGCATCAAGGGATAGGTTGTCACTGATGGTGGATCCCAGGTATGTGAACTGGTGTACGACATCGAGCTGGTAGTCATCGATGTAGATGGCTGGTGTAGTTACCACGTCCTGGCTCAGCACATTGGTCTTTTTCAGGCTGATTGTCAGGCCAAAGTCTTTGCAGGCCTGGGAAAACCTATCCATGAGGCATTGGAGTTCTTGCTCAGTGTGAGAAGTGACAGCAGCAGCAGCAGCAAAAAGCATGTACCTAATTGTTTTCTCCATCACTTTTGTTTTTGCTTTCAACCGAGCCAGGTTGAATAGTCGACCGCTGGATCTGGTGCGTAGGTATACACCCTCTGTTGCAGTTCCAAAAGCGTGCTTTAGGAGCAGGGCAAAGAAGATGCCAAAGAGGGTGGGAGCAAGGACACAGCCTTGCTCTACTCCACTCTTGATGTCAAATGGGTTGGACATGCGGCCCTCATACTGGATTGTTGCCTTCATGTTATCATGAAAGGATCTGATGAGACTGGAGTTTTGGGGGGCAACCAATTTTTGGAAGGATGTTGAATAGCCCTTCCCTGCTGACTAGGTCAAAGGCCTTGGTCAGGTCTATGAAGGCTATGTAGAGGGGTTTGTGTTGTTCTCTGCATTTCTCCTGAAGCTGGCGTAGGGAGAATATCATGTCCACCGTGGAGCGTTCAGCTCGGAAGCCGCATCAAGACAGTCAGGAACCACGCGCCTCAAGACTGTCGGGAACCACGCGACGCAGTGTGCTGTTCAGCGCCTCAAGACTGTCGGGAACCACGCGACGCAGTGTGCTGTTCAGCGCCTCAAGACTGTCGGGAACCACGCGACGCAGTGTGCTGTTCAGCGCCCCAAGACTTCTCCTAGGTGAGTTGCCGTAGTGGGCAAACGAGTCCCATCTGCCCGAATGCGACAGGTAGTACTGGGCTACATTTTACCAGTAGAGGAGGGCGCAGTGGCTCCCAGGACGGACCAGCCAGGAACTCGCCTGTGCAAGCCAAGCATGATATATATAAAACTTGCATAGAACTGGGGTAGAATGTCCTGAGCTGGCATCTGGGCTCAAAATGGCACCTTTTTCGGGCGGGGGGTGGGTATGCATGCGCGCAAGCGCGCGCGCACTGGTGTTTATCAGTGTGTTCGTTTGTGTGCGCGCATGTGGGGGCCACCCTACCCTTTGCCCTGGTGCATCATATTGCTGTGTATTGTCATTATTCCTCTGCGCAATGCTTGTTTTTCGTCGCGTACACTTACCAGCTTTCCTTCCGACAAACTAGCTTTCTTAGCTCTTGGGGGCCCTCGTGTCGCCACAAATCAAGATAAACAACACAGTAACAAGAACTAAACACCAGGCCCAGATAAGCCAAGAAGAAGAAAAATAAATAATAATTAAAAAAATAATAATAAACAAATAAATTATTTTTAAAAATCCCAAACAAATGAAGAAAAAAAAATATATATAAATAATATGTAGGAAACTGGAGAGAAGAAAAGTAAATACCAAACCAAACAAAATAAGAATTGAATATAGAAAATAAGAGAATTAATTTGGTAGGAATCAAACAGAGGAATGAATACAGGTTTCACACTTCCAAAGAGGCGACTTGGTGGGAAGGGGTGTCAATAACAACTCTCTCTCTCTCTCTCTCTCTCTCTCTCTCTCTCTCTCTCTCTCTCTCTCTCTTCTCTCTCTTCTCTCTCTCTCTCTCTCTCTCGCTTGCTAGTTTGTTGTCGATAGACTTATCAAAGGAAGGGTTATAAAAAGGCCTGTTGGAGAGATAACGCTTTAACGCTTTAACAGTTTATTGTCATTGCCCAACTAGGCCTTTTGACAAAGGAGGTAACTCAATACTTTTATGTGAAACGGAAAACAAAACATAAAATATGTAATCATTACAATTAAGTTTCCCAAAAAGAAAGATCCATTCATTTATGATTAATTAACATTAACATTGGTGTCTATCAATCACCTGGTATATACAAAGAAAAGAAAAGAAAAAACTAAACTAAAATGCAAAAACAATTTTCGATTCGACCATCCATTCAAATCACATGTGATATCAACCTTACTGCAGTTGCCTTACTTGAGTATATATTACTCTATAAAGTGACTATATCATTGCTTATTAAATCAATTGCTGCTGACGTGGCTTTGTCTTAATTTTTGTGCCTCTGCAATAAACTTAGCTACAGCTTTAATTACATGTTCATTTTCAGACGACAAAATAGAAACAATATCTTGAACTTCTGTTGATTGTAGACTTAGAAAATTGTGTTTGCTTCGTACAGTTTCATATGCCTTACATTGAAACAAAAAATTAATTTCATCATCAATGTTATGGCCACATAATGGACATGGTAACTGTATGGATGTCTCAGTCTGGAACCATCTTTTATTAGCATTGAAACCCAATGTTCTTAACCTGAAACGAGCATAACTAAGTCTATGCCATTTATCAGTGATTACTTTTATATATTTTTCTGTCTGAAACACTGATTTAAAGGAAAAGAACCAACTATATTTACTTTTACTTTCCATGTCTGAGTGCCAGTTCTGTTTAAAAGAACAAATAAGCCTGTCTTTAAATTCCCAAAGAAACTGACGCTCATTTCCTACTTCCTGAGACATCCACACAATCCCAAAGCCATGTTCGACAAAACTCTTTTAACTTGATAAGCCCAGTTCTCTTTACCCAGTTCCATCTGTATAATCAACATTTCATATGACTGTCTGCATAAACGTGTTTGTGGAAGTTTCAACAGTTTTAACCAATATTTGATACATTTCACAAAAGTTCTTATATACAAAGGATATCTTCCTGTCTCTCCATAAAGTACAGTGTTCGATGCATGTATTGGCACATTTAAAAAACGTTTCATGGCAAATGTGTGCACTTTTTCCATTTGGGTATTTGCATATAGTCCCATATTTCCGAAGCGTATGTTAGCAGGGGTTCTATCTGTGTGTCAAATAATTTCCAAAATAGGGAACAGTCTATCGAATTCAGCTTTCGTAATGTTTTTAGGATTTCTAGAACACCTTTTTCCCCCTTCCTACAAGATTCCTGCCATGCATAATTTAGACTAAGCCTTGTTGAAAACATCATCCCTAAGTATTTATACGTATTTACTATTTTGACATCAACATTTCCGTAAAACCATTTTTCACTTACTGCTAAATGACCACCCATTCTAAAAACAATAATATTTGTTTTGTCCATATTCACTGTTAAATCGAAATGATCTGCCTCTTCTTTTAAGATATTTAACTGGTGTTGTAAACCGATAACAGTCTCAGACAAAAGGATAATGTCATCACAAAAAGTAATAAAAACACCTCGATTGCTCCCGGAATTATTTGAATGCCGTGTTTTCCTTTTGTAGATAGCTCAATAGCTAGTTCATTTATAAAAAACGAAAACATCTGTGGGCTTAAAATACAACCCTGCTTCACTCCCTTGGGGCATTCAAAGAAATCAGAATATTCATTCCTTGCACGCACGCACGCTAAAACTGACCTATAAATAGCTCTAAGGGCCGTATATAGTTTACCATTTACACCATTTTTTCTTAATACATGCCACAATATATTTCTATTTACCGAATCAAAGGCCTTTCTAAAGTCCACAAAAGCTACGTATAATTTTTTATTGGAAAGCAAATGTTTTTGAACAAGAGAATAAAGAGTAAATATATGATCCACAGTGCTGTACTTTGCTCTAAAGCCTGCTTGCTCTTCGATTAATTTTTCTTCATTATCTGCCCATTGAGTTAATCTCTTATTCAAAACGTAAGTATAAAAATTACTTAAGATACTAGTGAGAGCTACTGCGCGATAGTTATCGGCATTATTAATATCTCCTTTTTTAAAAATCGGAACTATTACTGACTTGGCCCATTCTAAAGGGAAAGCACCACTTTCAAACAGATGGTTAAATAACTGAACAAGAAAAGTAATTACGGTGGAGTTTGCGAATTTGAGCATTTCTCCAATTATTTTATCAGGACCAGCACTTTTTCCTGTTTTTAAATGTTTAATGGCATCAATAATTTCATTTTGAGTTATAGGATTATTAAACAATGGTTCAAACATTTCATCTTCTTCTGGCACATCTACATTCTCTTGTATTTCTGCACAATTAAAGTCATTAAAAACC
>JASPKP010006069.1:7500-14824 GCA_030674155.1 Stramonita haemastoma | reverse complement strand
CTCTCCCCTTTCCTTCCCCCTTCTCTTCTCTCTCTTCTTCTCTCTTCTTTTTCTTTCTCCTCTCCTTTCTCTCTTCTCCCCCTTTCTTTTTCTCCTCTCTTCTCCTCTCTCTTGTCTCTCTTTTTTTTTTCTCTCTTTGTCCTCCCCCTTCCCCCTTTTCCCTTTCCTTTCTCTCCCCTCTCCCCTTCCCCCCCCTCCCCCCCCTCCTTTCCCCTCTCCTCCCCTTTTCTGTTCTTCTTTCGTCTTCTCTCTCTTTCTGTCTGTCTCTCTTTTCTGTCTGTCTGTCTGTCTGTCCTCTCTCTCTCTCTCTCTCTCTCTCTCTCTCTCTCTCTCTCTCTCTTCTCTCTCTCCTCTCTCTCTCTCTCTCTGTCTGTCTGTCTGTCTGTCTCTGTCTGTCTCTGTCTGTTCTGTCTGTCTCGTCTGTCTTAGTCGTTTCTTTCTTTTGTCTCCTCTCTGTGTCCGTTCTTCTTTCTCAGGTATCTAGACTACCCCCCCCCCCCTTTCTTTCAATTTCATTCACACATCCTTTTTGTGTCTTTTTTTGTCTCTCTGGAGCATCTTTTGGATGACTGAAGTAATAAAATTTTTAAAAAACCCTACAAGTTCTTGCGTAGATAAAAATGTGGACGGATCAGAGATATAACGTTAAAAAAGTATTAACAAAAAGATCAACAAAAGCTCCCCCCAACCACCCAAACTATCCCACACCCTTTAACTAAACAAAAGGACTCAACAAAAAAAAAAAAAAAAGTTTTTTTTTTTTCATCACAACTCCACATCGTTCATTCTCTCCACTGCCGTTCCCGATTCGGAAAAACTCGAAAGCCTCGTTGTGAAACTCGGCCACCGGAAGTGAGCGAGAGTGCTCGCCCTTCTCATGGCGGCTGCTATTGCTGCTGCTGCTTCTTCTCTCTTGCTCCTCTCGTCCACTTTCTCCCCCGAAGCAGAAGAGCTCCTCTTGAGAAACGTTCGCCATCGTCGTTCCAAAAGTCAGCCAAGGTCACGCTGGGACATGCTGACCTTGTCCGTGTCGGGTCAAGGTCGTGCGGGCAGAGGCCAGTCAAGGTCGGCGAGGGCGGCGGCCACGTCAAGGTCGTAGGAGACGTCAAAGGTCACCCTCACCATCACCTGTGAGGCGAAAAACCTCTTCTTCATCCTTCGTTCACAGAGTGTGGCGAAGAGGGACGCGCCATTTCCTGAAGGCGCCACTCCAGGGATGAGTGAGTGTCAAAGTCCCAGCCAGGGTTCGGGATCAAGGCCCGGCCAAGGTCGAACTCGGGTCAGGCCGAGATGACCTCCTCTCGGGTCGCGACCTCTTCTTCCCGGAGGAAGAAACCTCGTCGTGCGGAATGTCTTTTCTGAAGAAGCCGCCACGCGCCGTGGGACGACCCGCGTGATCCGAACCCCCACCCCACCAATCCTCCAGGGAGGATGTTCGACTGCTGGAACAGCTCGTCTCGTGCCGGAAGAGGTCTGTCGTCACTTCCAGCTCTTCCACGCTTGCGTTCCTCCCTCTGCGAGTGTTTGTGTGGGGTAGAGGAAGGGTTCTGCGTGGCCCAGTTTGGTCTGAAGGTTGTGGTGGGAGACATGCAGTTTGCGAAGAATTTGCTCCGCGGCGCTTTCTGTGGCGGTGCTGGTGAGAGGGGTGGTAGTGGTTCTGAATTGTACGTGAAGGGGAGAGTGTTTTAGAGTTCGTCTGAAAAAACATCTGCGCGCGGCACACATACATCTCTCTCTCTCTCTCTCTCTCTCTCTCTTCTCTCTCTCTCTCTCTCTCTCTCTCTTCTCTCTCTCTCTCTCTTTTCTCTCTCCTCTCTCCCCACACCCCACATATACACACAAACACACACGCACGCACGCACGCCCCAAAGAAATCACAACACACAAACGGTACACGCCACACACACATGCATACACACACACACAAACCATTGTCCCTACCTACCCCCCTTCCCCCCCCCCCCCCCCCCACCACAACTACCACAACACACACTAGCCACAAGCATCCTCCCCCTTCCCCTTCAACACCCCCCCCCCCCCCCCCCCCCCCCCCCCCCCCCCCCCCCGTCGTTCCTTACTCAGCCCCCCCCCCCCCCATCCACCCCCCTTACCTATGCAGGTGGTTTACAAGCCACATCCTGGCTGTTTTGTGTCTCTGCTCTCGCTGTCTCTCCCTCCTCCCTCCCCACCTCTCTGCGGTACAGCCAGTACACCGCCATGTTGGCCGTCGCCAAAAGCAGCGCCACCAACGCCACGGAGGTCAAGGCCACCAGCCCGACCTTGCGTGATTGACCCTGGGCCGAAGGGAGTGGGTCTGTTGAGGAGGAGGAGGGGGGGGAAGAAGAGGGGGAGGGTTGTGGGCCCTCTCCTTCGATGACTACGTTTTCTGTTTTTACTGTGTGTGCTGGTCATGGGGGGGTGTTGGTGTGTGTTTGGTGTGTTGTGTGTGTGTGTGTGTGTGTGTGTGTGTGTGTGGTGTGTAGGGAGGGGGGGGTGTTTGTGTGTATTGTGTGTGTTGTGGTGTGTGTTGTTTTACATGTTTAACCTCTTTGCACTTGTGCACTTGAAGCGCGCTGCATACTCGCACGTGGGGAGAAACCTCCTCATGGAGAATCTGAAGGGGCTTTTTTTCCTTTTTCCAGGGGAATAAAAACAGTTCTGAAAATAAAAGAAATCTACACACACACCACACACACACACACCCACACACACACACACACACCACACACACACACACCCCCACACCACACACACCAACACACGCCAAAAAAGCCAGTTGTTTAACTTTTTACAGCACTTTCTTTTTCTCCATAGATTTTCATAGCTGTAAAACGCTACGTGTTTTTCCCTTCTCTTCTGAAACTACTGAAAATTCTCATTAACAAACAACTCTAAATGCAACAACAACATACGACAATTTTAAAAGACAAGGTGGATGGGTGATCCAGAGGGGAACACACCTCCTAGAAAGCGAAAAGTCCGAGTTTCCAATGTGTGGTGGGTTCGATCCCCGTTTGTGCTTGATTTTTTTTCCTCCATCAATAGACCGTAAGTCGTGGTCTGGGCGCTAGTCTTTTGAGTGAGATGATAAACCGGGGGTCCTGTATGCAATACTCTTTAGCTTTACGTTAGAGACCCACGGCAGCAAGAGATTTGTCCCTAGCAAAATTCTTTAAAAAAAAAAAAAAAAGCCGCTGGCACTCTGATAAGAGAACAAAATACAGTTGCAGAGAAGAAAAGAAAATAAAGGGTGGCGCTGCTCTAGTGGCGACGTGCTCTCCCGCGGGAGGAGAGCAGCCCGAATTTCACACAGAGAAATCTGCTGTGACTTAAAGTGGTATACAGTACAATACACTACACACAACATAAACACAATACAGGGGCGAATGCAATACAAGACAACATAATACAATACAATACAATACAATACAATACAATACGACACAATACAATACAACACGATGAAAAAACAACACAATAAAATACGATACCACACAAGACAAACACAATACAATAAATACGACACAACACAAACCCCAATACATGAATGAGATAAATTAATCTTTTCAAATCCTGTCAGCAGTTGTTTCCCTTTGACTTTTCGATTATCTGTGAACGATGGTATTTTTTTCTTCAGAAAAATGTACAAGTTTTTTTTTTTTTTTTTTTTTTTTATTAAAATATTATCATTTTTCAAAACTTGGGTGGGGGGGGGGGTTTCCCCCCGAATATAATACACTGACACATCTCACATGAATCTCAGTCTATGATGCTGTTATCGCTGGTCTCAGGGTTTACACAACTTGTAAGAAAGCCGAGGTAGCCAGGTGGTTAGAGTGATGCGTGTAGAGCTCGTGATCTGCTGACCCGGGTTCGAATCTCGTTCAAGAGGATTTTTCCTCTGGAGTTAACATCAGTGCCGACTCCACTCCCGCAAAAGTCTTTCAGATGAGACTATAAATAGAAGTCCCGTGTGTGTGAACCCACGCAGAACATCTTGCGCACGCGTTAAAAACCCCGTTCCGCTTTTCGATAGAGTAGGCCATTGTGTGCCGGTTGGAACACGGTTGACAAAATTTAGAAAAATGCATACACACGGGAATTAGATTTTTTTAAATAGCACATGAGTGCTTATTCCATTATCCTCGAAAGAAAAAAAAAAGAATGAGAAAAAGAATTAGAAAGCAAGAAGTTGCTAGTTGGATAGATCTCAGTTTGAGCCGGGATGTGAAACATTAAAATGAGATAGAGATAGACCGACAGAAAAAGAGTGTGTGTAGGAGGGATGGGGGATATGGACCTATAGGATGTGTGTGTGTGTGTGTGTGTGTGTGTGTGTGTGTGTGTGTGGTGTTGTGTGTGTGTGTGTGTGTGTGTGTGTGTGTGACTGTGTGTGTTGTGTGTGTGTGTGTGTGTGTGTGTGTGTGTGTGACTGTGCGTGGTTGTGGTATGTGTGTGTGTATGTGCGCGCGTGTAGTGTGTGTGTGTTTATTTTATTTAGTTTTTTTATTTTCTTCTTTTATATCGAGGATAATGGAGTAAGCACTCATGTGTTCATGTGTGTGTGTGTGTGTGTGTGTGTTGTGTGTGTGTGTGTGTGTGTGTGTGTGTGTGGTTGTGTGTCGTGTGTGTGTGTGTGTGTGTTTGTGTGTGTGTGTGTGTGTGTGTGTGTGTGTGTGTGTGTGTGTGCCCAGACATATAGAACACTCCTGTGTTCTCTTCAAATTTTCAGACTCTGCTTTTAATAAGAGGAGCTGATGCATTAAAAAAAAAAGATTGGTATAGGCCTAATGGTATAATGCAGTCAAATGTTAGGCTTTTAGCAAAATCCAAACCCAACTCTTGTCCATCATAATATGAACTATTTGCCCAACCATCCGTGTTCAATATTGTCGTCTACCCTTAAGTGCTTGTAGATCAAACTATGCATAACAGGTCCTGTGAGTGTTGTGTTTGTCTGTCAGCCTGTTTTGTTTGCTTTGCAGCGCAGGTGCACGGTTATTATTACGCACACATACACATCTCCACATACACATACACATACAAGCGCACACACATACATACGCGCGCGCACACACACACACACGAACACACATACACCCACACGTGCACGCACATGCACACCACCCTAGACATGTCTATGTCCGTGCACACACTCTTCTCTCTCTCTCTCTCTCTCTCTCTCTCTCTCTCTCTCTCTCTCTCTCTCTCTCTCTCTCTCTCTCTCTCTTTCTCTTCTCTCTCTCTCTCTCTCTCTCTTCTCTCTCTCTCTCTCTCTCTCTCTCTCTCTCTCTCTCTCTCTCTCTCTCTCTCACACACACACACACACACACACACACACACACACACACACACACACACCTCTGTCTCTGTCTCCGTCTCTGTCTCTCTCTATGTGAATTTTGAAAGCTTTCTCACTCTCATTCTGTCAAGGAATTTCAGCATTTTGTTTTATTTCATAACTGTCATAATCAGAAAAAAGAACTACATCAATAAAATGTGTGTCTGTCTCTTTTTCGTCAATTGTGCATACCGTATTACTCAAATCGTCAGAGAATCAAAAACGCAACATACTGACAAGTCAGCTTAAATCGAAACCTGGTTTGACCTACATAGAATTCAGTTTTCAACCAGCATGCTTAGCGCGTTATAGGCACGTGACCTTTTATCCATTCTGGTCAAGCAGACGACCATCGTTTTCGACAGAAGTTGTGAAAAGTAAGTGTTTTATTCATTTGCCCCATGTTTGTAGATTATATATTGTGCAAATCAAGAGTACTAATTAGAGAGACGTTAGATTCAATTAAGCCGAACTTTTTTTTCCATTGTGGTTAGAACGTGGTATATGAATAATTTAGGGTTTGTGTGCATGCAAGGTGATAATAAATTTGTGTTTTAACATAAGTTCGTTTATCACATGTTTAAGTACGATTTAATTCTGTAATCCGTCTATGTCTGTCTATCTATCTATCTATCTATCTATCTATCTATCTATCTATCTATCTATCTATCTATCTGTCTGTCTGTCTGTCTGTCTGTCGTGTCTGTCTGTCTGTCTGTCTATCAACCTATCTATCTATCAATCAACCAATCAATATATCTATCTACCTATCTGTCAATCAGTCTGTCCATCTGTCTATCTATCTGTCTATCTGTGGACGCGATAGCTGAGTTGCTAAGATCGTTTGACTTTAACCCCATGGGTTATAAAGTCGTGAGTTCGAATCTCGGCAGCGCCTGACGAATTAAGGGTGGGGACTTTAATAATCTCCCAGGTGAACTTTTTGTGTAGACCTACCAGTGCCTTAATTCCCTTCGTGCGTAAAAAACACGTTCATAAAATAAAATTTTCTATGCATGTTAAAGATCCCGTCACTCAATGTGACTCATGTCAGCGCTCGGTGTGTTACGGAAGCATGAACATACCCGGCGTACACGCTGAAGTCTACAGAATCTTCACAATGTTGAGGGTGGTAGAGAAAGGAAAGAAGAAAAAGGAGACCTATTTATCCATCTATGTCTATTTGTCTATGTATGATCTATCTGTCTACTATCTATTAAAACTTTATCTATCCATCGATCCATACATCCATCCATCAGTCCAACTATCTGATCTATGTCAGCCTTCCTCTTTAAGATCATTCGTCTATAGATCCATGACGTTTTCAATAGTTATCTCAAGCACTGCAAAGTATGGTAATCCAAAATTTGGTTTCACAATCTATATACAGACAAACAGACACACACTCACTCACTCACACACACACACACACACACACACACACACACACACACACACACACACACACACACACACACACACACACAGTTCTGAATAATTATTTGTTTAAACCAACATCAGTAAGATGAAATTGGTATATTACATCTTTCTCGTGTATACTTTAGTATGAGACAGGTGCACAATTTACAGTAAAAAAAAAAAATTAAAAAAACACCACCACCACCCAAAAAAAAAAAAAATACAGGGGCTACCACGGCTGTAGTACCACACTAATGCTGAGGATAAAATTCTTCATAACACGACACATCACAACACAATGCACACACATGTCTTACGTGTGCACGCACACACACGCACGCACACACACACATACACACACTCACGCTCGCACGCACGCACACACGTACACACGCACGCACACACATACAGTCACACACACACATACACACACACACACACAAACACACACACACTGCTGTATACACACACACACACTCACACACTGCTGCACACACACACACACACACACACACACACACACACACACACACACACACACACACACACACACACATCGTGTGC
>JASPKP010006068.1:5000-12500 GCA_030674155.1 Stramonita haemastoma | reverse complement strand
ATTACAGCTTGTACCCCCGGGGATTAGTTTTTTCAATCTCGAAATTATAAATTCTTGAATCTTGATGGTCTGGGATGAAAAACAAATCTAGATCCTCCAACAAAATTGGTAGTTAAGTTCTGTGTTGGGTTCAAGCTAAAAGTATCCGCGTGGACTTCATGACCCCTGGAGAAGATGTAGGTGGCCTGATTCTGCAGCTATCTCACTAATGACCCGGTCAGTGCTGGACATGGCCGTAGTAACCCCCCATGCTGTCATGTCATGTCATATACCTGAGCACTAACATCTGCATCTGCACCTCAAGTTGTTTCTGCTTGCTGGTCTTTCGGGAAGGCAAAGTTCTTCCTTGGCTGCGGTTTCTATGGTGGGTGTCGTGGTGGTGGTGGTGATGGTTATGGTCTGCTGTTTGTTAGTCGTCTTGACACAAGGCTCCTCTGTGAAGAAAAAGCCAACAAAGTTTAAATATTCTAGCAAGGATTAGCTAGGAGCATGCTGCCCCCAGAAAGAAAAAAGTGGAAACTTGCTATTTTACAATAATGCTACATGAACAAATTTATTAATCTATGCCGAATTCGGATGTGCTGTGCCTAATTTGCCAGGCGCTTAAAAGCAGTGCAGCGCATTTTCACTCACATGACAGTTGTCTGAGCAGTAGGTGGGGAAGAAGGAGAAAGATTACGTTGTTATGAGACTGACACGTTGTCTAGTAGTACTACACTTTACAATCACACAACACACACACAAGATCTTTTGGATTCTACAGTATAATGATTCTACGAGTTAAAGTTTTCTTTTTTTTTTTTTTTCGCAAAGGTAGTAGTAGTATATAGAATATTTCATTTAGGCACACAGGTATCGAGTTTAGACATCCATCTCTGAGGCCACAATGTGATTAACCTTACTAGAGTGTAAAAACAGTTGCATATGCAAGAATATCATTATTGGTAGACCTTAGAGCACTAGCCCAGGAATAACTCTACTCCATCCCATCCCCCCCCAAAAAAAAAAAAAAAATCTACACACACAGAGATTAGGGAAGGATGAAAAAAACAGTTGTGTAATCTTTATCTTTGACAGTAATTAAAGACAATTTTGACTGGACTTGACTTGACACACACAACCTCCACCTACCCCCTTCCAAAAAAAACCCGACCAAAACAAATAAGTAGCAAGACACCCCCCCCCCCAATCACAATTATACTACAAAAATACAACCATCATCTTTACCTGTAGCCTTAGGTCAAAACTGTCCAAAATGGCGACGCCATGGCAAAGTGATGATACTTTAAAATGTTGTGCCTGCATAGACACGAAGTGGCGTTAGCCCTGGTCCAATGTCGAGTGAAGTGAAGGGAAGTGAGGTGCCCACAGCACGTTCAATGCTCACTCCTAACCCTTATGTGTGGGTAAGGCAGTATAGTTCATGTTTCACGTGCATCATGGAAGGAAACGTTTTGCACTGAGGGTGATAGGAAAACTTTGTTGAGCACTACATTTAAAGAGTTTACTGTTGTTTCTTCCTTTCTTGTCTGTGTGTTTCTGTTTATTTTTTATAATCTATTCTTTGATTTCGAGGAAATCTGAAGAAAGCATCGTTTTGAGTCCGGTCTTTCCCCAAAATATTAACACAGTAACAGAGCATATGGCACTATGAGAGTGCAATACTGTGTACATACACACTTAACTAGCATCTTTGATATCATGTGGCGCTAGTCTTGTGGCGACATCAGATCCCTGAAGAGGGAAGCCCGGCTTGAATACAACAAGTTTGTTGGTACAAAAAACTGGTACAGTTACACAATAATACCTAAAATTACATATGATAAAACAATATTAATCTACAATATGACACACCACAGCAAAGTGCAGGGCAACCACCGCAGGCTCATACCCCCCCCCCCCCCAAGAATAAGGCCCATTTCAAGATGTGATTAAGGGCTGGTTTGAGTTCCGTCTTACACGACTTTTGCACAGTAGCAGATCCCACTGCGCCAAGAGACTGTTCCAATGTATACATGCAAATCTTGTTGCAACGGCCTCAAGGAGGGAAACCCGGCTTAAACATAGCAAGTTTGTCGGAACTAAAGTCGGTTCAATGTACGCAACAGTACCTAGTAGTACACATAATAATAATGATAGCATACCATTAAAGTGCACCACAGCAAAGTTCAGGGCCACTGCCACATGTACACACACAAAACTACGCGCACACAAACACAAGCATGTGTGCACGCATACACATACTCGAGAATAAGGCGCATTTCGAGAAGATGAGACAAACGGCTAGTTTGAGTCCTGTCCTACCCCAACTTTGGCACAGTAACAGACACCACAGCACCACAAGAGTGCTATACTGTATGCATACACACTATACTAGCATCTTTGATGTGTGTGGCGCCGTCTTGTGGCGACACCAAAATCCCGAAGAGACTGCTTCACTGTATGCATACCATACACACTTTACTAGCATCTTTGATATGGGTGGCGCAAGTCTTGTGGCGACAGCCTCGAACAGGAAAACCTGGCTTGAATATGGCAAGTTTGTCGGAATAAAAGCTGGTACAGTGTACGCAATGATACTTAATGGTGCAGAAAATGATAACGATAATATACAATATAATGGACCACAGCAAAGTGCAGGGCCGCCACGACATGCAGACACACGCACACAAAAACACACACACACACACACACACAAACACGAGCACGTGCATGCATGCTCACACGCATACACATCCCCAAGAATAAGGCGGAGTTTGAGAAGATGTGACAAAAGGCCGGTTTGAGTCCCGTCCTATCCCAACTTTTGCACAGTAACAGTACCCACGGCACCAAGAGAGTGCTCTACTGTATGCCTACATACTTTACTAGGACTTTTGATATGCTTGGTGCTGGTCTTGTGGCGACACTACAGCCCCGAAGATAGCAGCCTGGCTTGAATATAGTAAGTTTGTTGGAACGAAAGCTGGCACAGTGTACGCTATAATACCATTATTAATAATGATAATAATATGTAATATGATGCACTACAGCAATGTGCAGGGCTGCCGCCTCTGCCACACACACACACACACACACACACACACACACACACACACACACACACACACACACACACACACACACACACACACACGCAGATACGTGCTCGCTCACGCATGTACGCGCGCACTCCCTCCTCTCCAGAATAAGGCGCTTTTGGGAAAATGTGACAAGAGCCGGTTCGAGTCCCATCCTACCCTGACTTTTGCACAGGAACAGAGCCCCATCCTCCCCACATAACTTAGAAATAAATAATTGAATGAGAATAAAGTTTGTTTACCTGTTTAATTAGATTTTCGTGCAATGTCGACAAAGACACACAATATTTTAAATTCAATACAGAAAATTAGATTTGTCTGAGAGTAGAAAAAGAAACAAAAACACCACTACTCTTTCTAAAAAGATAGATATTTGCGATGAAAATTAATGTTTTTATTTAGTGTTTACTTAACCTTAAGTTTTGAATTGTATGCCATAAGACATTAAAACAGAATTATTGTTTTTATTGTCTTTATGGTTTTAATCTCCGACGAGGGAAACATGAAGTTCGGAATTTAGCAAAAAAACGCAATTCTGTTTCTTCTTCTTTAATTTACTTGCTCCTCACCATTATGTCTTATCTGTCTGTTGACTCTTCAGTTTCTTCGTCTATCTATATATGTTTGTCTGCAAGCCTGTCTGTCTGCGTTTGAGCTTATTTGTCTTACAGTAGCTCAGTCTTTAAGAAGAATTTTCAGTTTTGTCTTTGTCATTTTTATAAGAGCAGGATAGACAGGCTGCTAATTTTCTTTACCCCATTCTTCTTCTGAGATATTCCTTTTCTTCTTGCAACTATTCTTGTTCTTCTTGTTCTTGCTTTGCTTGTTCTTCTGCTTGTTCTTGTTGTTTTTGTTCTTGTTGTTTTTGTTCTTGTTGTTCTTCTTCTCCTTCTTTTTTGAATTCTTTTTCATCTTCTGATCTTCCTCCTTCTTAACTTGTTACAGAAAAGATAATAAAATGAAACAAGCTAAAAAAAAATCTCTCACTCCAAATTGTTTTCAATCTCTCGAGGAACATTAAAACAGTTATTTAAATAAAATCTGCCTTTGGCCATTTTTCCTTTTTTTCCCCGTCTGTTTACTATTTTTTGTTTGTCCAGAAGTCTTTATTTCCTGCACATAACCAATCCTTTTTGATATCTGCTTAAGAAAATATCTGACCTAGATTTTTTCTTTTGATTTGACTTGATGGTATAACTGAATTATTGATTGGCAAAGCCATTATCAAAATGCCTTCTTTGTTGACGTTACAGGACCCGCTGTCAACCCGTTTTGGTGACAGGAGAGATGAATTGAGCAAATTGCATATTATTCAACTTGGAGGAAGCGATAGGACCAAGCATTTCAGATTGGCAAACACTGCCTGCTTTAATTGAAGAAATTGATAGGATCGGCAACTTCTTTTTGGTGTTGTTTGGGGTAGGGGTAGGGGATTGCTATTAACTTTTCTTGTTTTGTTGGATAGCTTATCAAGGTCTTTTTTAAATTACTATTTTTTTCTTTCGCCTTTCTAGAATGAACTTGGTAGAAAGCTATAACGATTTTGTGTTGAAAAAGTTAATGCAAAAGGCAAATATCTCTCTGTCTCTCTCTCTCTGTCTCTGTTTCTGTCTGTCTGTCTGTCTCTCCATCCTGCATATAATTATTTCTGTTATCTTTCTGTCTTTTTCTTAATATGCTCTTTATTTTCCTTTATGTACGCTTGTGTGCCTTCTGACTGCCTGCCTCCATGTCTGTCTGTTTGACTGTCTGGCTGTCCGTGTGTCTCTTTCTCCTTCCCTCTCTACCCATGAGCTCGCGTGATAACCTCATCCAAGTTTCTTTTTTTTTTTTTTTTTCAAAATAAAATTTTGACAAAAAGGTTGGTTTGGTCAGTGTTAACATACTCTGGTTCCAATTATCTGAATCAGAAAAGATTGAATAATTTCTTTTTTGCATGCCTTGACTTCAGTACAGTCCGCCCAGTTCACCAAGCTGTAAATGGGTACCTGCCCTCTTTAGGGTCAGGGAAGGTAAAGCAGCGAGGGAGAGGAGATGGGCGCCGCCCTCAATATGCTGGCCTAAAGAGAAGCTGAGGTATCTGATGCCTCGCTCCCCTACGACAACATAGGTTATGGAACACCTTTATCTTAAATTTTTTTTTACCTAGACCAACATATTATACAGCAACCTTAAATGCCACCCAAAGTTATGACAAACCTTGGCAAACATACTTTCATAAGCAACATTGAAAGTGTATTTTGCTAGCAGAGTACATGACCTAAAAGAACAGAAAAAAGGTAACATGAAACGGATTTGCTGCCTCCGCTTGAAATCAAAGATGATGAGATAAGTTTTGTTACTAGTTTTGCGTTTCAACAACACAGTGACAGAACCGAGTTTATCGCAATCTGTCTGTCTACATGTCTACCTGTATGTTTGTCTGTCTGTCTGTCTCCTGCTGTCTGTCTGTCTCTATCTCTGTCTCGCTCTGTCTGTCTGTCTGCCTATCTCGTCTGTCTTGTCTGCTTTGTCTGTCTTGTCTGTCTTGTCTTTCTGTCTGTCTATCTTTCTTCCCTCTCTCTCTCTTTCTCAAATATTAGCCGAGGTTTAAGAAACACTCAGAAGGACGGCAAGTATATATACGGAAACAAAATCAGCGCACGCGCACACGCACTCAAGCGCGCGCGCGCGAGTGCGCACATACAGAGAGAGAGTCAAGTCAAGTCAAGTCAAGTCAAGTCAAGTCAAGTCAAAAACACTTTAATCATCCCTGAAGGGCAATTACAATACTGACAGGCATATTGATACAAATCATAATCAAACACACGAAGTAGCTACATTTCTTATTTGTTCAAACATTATATAACTTCAAATAAAATGTCACAAACACTCACACTCTACGCGCGCGCTTGCCACACACGCAAACACACACATACCAATGTTTAGATACAATGTTCTTACAAACCATTGACTAGAAAAGACATATGATCACCATTATTTTCACATTATACGCACGCGTTCACACCCGCACATATACATGCATGCATGCATGCATGCATCCACACACACACACACACACACACCACACACACACACACACACACACACACACACACACACACACACACACACACACACACACACACACACACACACACACACACACACACACACGCCCTCCCCCCCTCCCCATACAATCCACACCCACCCGCCCCCACACTCACACATACACACACGCTCCCCCCCCCCCTATCCATACACATCATCCACACCCACCCGTCCCCCCCCCCCCCACACGCACATAATTGGTAGAAAGACATGTGAATTTACAAGCAATTCAAAAAAATCAATAAAGCCAAAAATAAGACATACTTATTTTATGGGTACATATGCATGTATGTGCACGCCTGTATGCATTGGCTACATACATAACAGTGGCAGGTAAGTAATTCAGAGAAGTTTACACACACACACACACACACACACACACACACACACACACACACACACACACACACACCACACACACACACACACACACACACACACACACACACTCACACACACACACAGTCACACACACACACTCACACACACAAAAGAGCAAACAAACAAACAAACAAAAAACCACACCAAAAACAAACAACCTCAGTCAGTGTTATTATGAGTTTAGAACTCGGATAGCTACTGGCACAAAGGAATTCCTTTTTCTGTTTGTTTTGCTGTTGTGGCATTGAAAACGACGTCCTGAAGGCAACAATTGAAATTCTGAAAACAGAGCGTGGGAGGAATCGGCCAAAATGGCTGTTGCTTTGCGTACAAGCTGCTGATTACAAAACGACCTGAGAGAGATTTGATTTGATTTGATTTGATTTGATTTATTCTTTTATATCGAGGATAATGGAATAAGCACTCTCGTGCTTTTTTACATCCAGTCCCCGTGTGTAAGCAGTTTTATAAATGTCATCTGTTCCCACCGGCACACGATGGCCTTCTCTTACGAAAAGCGGAACAGAATTTAACGTGTGCGCAAGATGTTCTGGGTGCGTTCGCACACGGGGCCTCGGTTTAAAGTCTTATCCGAAGGACTTTTGGGGAGAGTGGAGTCAGCACTGATGTTAACTCCAGGAGAAAAATCTCCTGGACCGGACTCGAACCCGGGTCTTCAAATTGCGAGCGCAATGTTCTGACCGCGAGAGAGAGAGAGAGAGAGAGAGAGAGAGAGAGAGAGAGAGAGAGAGAGAGAGAGAGAGAGAGAGAGAGAGAGAGAGAGAGAGAGAGAGAGAGAGAGAGAGAGAGAGAACTCAGAGAGAGAGAGAGAGAGAGAGAGAGAGAGAGAGAGAGAGGGAGACAGAGACAGAGAGAGAGAGAGAGAGAGAGAGAAGAGAGAGAGAGGAGAGAGAGAGAGAGAGAGAGAGAGAGAGAGAGAAGAGAGAGA
>JASPKP010006068.1:0-2500 GCA_030674155.1 Stramonita haemastoma | reverse complement strand
ATTACTAAATAGTACAAAAAGTGAATAAAGTATTTCTCAATAGGATGGTAACATGTTTAGGCAACAAGAGGAGGAGAGAGAGAGAGAGAGAGAGAGGAGAGAGAGAGAGAGAGAGGAGAGAGAGAGAGAGAGAGGAGAGAGAAGAGAGAGAGAGAGAGAGAGAGAGAGAGAGAGGAGAGAGAGAGAGAGAGGAGAGGAGAGGAGAGGAGAGGAGAGAGAGGGGGAGAGAGAGGGAGAGATGAGAGCGAGAGAGAGAGGGAGAGAGAGAGAGAGAGAGAGAGAGAGAGAGAGGAGAGGAGAGAGAGAGATGAGAGAGAGAGAGAGAGAGTGAGGAGAGGAGATGAGGAGAGGAGAGAGGAGAGAGAGAGAGAGTTCTGGCAAGGAAATCGGGTACAGTGTACGCACCGAAAACCAAGCAGGGCGCCCAATAATAATGACAATATACAGCAATATGATGCACCAGGGCAAACTGCGGGGTGCCCGCCACATGCGCGCACACAAACAAACGCACTGACAAACACCAGCGCGCGCGCGCGTGCGCGCATGCATACCCACCCCCCCGCCAAAAAGGGGCCGTTTGAGGCAAAGACGGGACCAGTGAGCCGTTTTCGGGCCCGTCCTGCCCCGACTTTTGCACGGTTACAGACCCCGGGGCAGCAGGACAGTATGGCACCGTATGCATACTCCCTCCCCTACCATCTTCGACGTGTGTGGCGCCGGACTTGTGGGCGACCCCGATGCCCTCAAGTGCTGAGAACGCGAGTTTCTGGCAAGGAAATCGGGTACAGTGTACGCAAACCCAAAACCAAGCAGGGCCCCCGAATAATAATGACAATATACAGCAATATGATGCACCAGGGCAAACTGCGGGGTGCCCGCCACATGCGCGCACACAAACAAACGCACTGACAAACACCAGGCCGCGCGCGCGCGTGCGCGCATGCATACCCACCCCCCTGCCAAAAAGGGGCCGTTTGAGGCAAAGACGGGACCCAATGAGCCGTTTTCGGGCCCGTCCTGCCCCGACTTTTGCACGGTTACAGACCCCGGGGCACCAGGACAGTATGGCACCGTATGCATACTCCCTCCCCTACCATCTTCGACGTGTGTGGCGCCGGACTTGTGGCGACCCCGATGCCCTCAAGTGCTGAGAACGCGAGTTTCTGGCAAGGAAATCGGGTACAGTGTACGCACCGAAAACCAAGCAGGGCGCCTAATAATAATGACAATATACAGCAATATGATGCACCAGGGCAAACTGCAGGGTGCCCGCCACATGCGCGCACACAAACAAACGCACTGACAAACACCAGCGCGCGCGCGTGTGCGCGCATGCATACCCACCCCCTGCCAAAAAGGGGCCGTTTGAGGCAAAGACGGGACCCAATGAGCCGTTTTCGGGCCCGTCCTGCCCCGACTTTTGCACGGTTACAGACCCCGGGGCAGCAGGACAGTATGGCGCCGTATGCATACTCCCTCCCCTACCATCTTCGACGTGTGTGGCGCCGGACTTGTGGCGACCCCGATGCCCTCAAGTGCTGAGAACGCGAGTTTCTGGCAAGGAAATCGGGTACAGTGTACGCACCGAAAAACCAAGCAGGGCGCCCAATAATAATGACAATATACAGCAATATGATGCACCAGGGCAAACTGCGGGGTGCCCGCCACATGCGCGCACACAAACAAACGCACTCACAAACACCAGCGCGCGCGCGCGTGCGCGCATGCATACCCACCCCCCTGCCAAAAAGGGGCCGTTTGAGGCAAAGACGGGACCCAGTGAGCCGTTTTCGGGCCCGTCCTGCCCCGACTTTTGCACGGTTACAGACCCCGGGGCAGCAGGACAGTATGGCACCGTATGCATACTCCCTCCCCTACCATCTTCGACGTGTGTGGGCGCCGGACTTGTGGCGACCCCGATGCCCTCAAGTGCTGAGAACGCGAGTTTCTGGCAAGGAAATCGGGTACAGTGTACGCACCGAAAACCAAGCAGGGCGCCCAATAATAATGACAATATACAGCAATATGATGCACCAGGGCAAACTGCGGGGTGCCCGCCACATGCGCGCACACAAACAAACGCACTGACAAACACCAGCGCGCGCGCGCGTGCGCGCATGCATACCACCCCCCTGCCAAAAAGGGGCCGTTTGAGGCAAAGACGGGACCCAATGAGCCGTTTTCGGGCCCGTCCTGCCCCGACTTTTGCACGGTTACAGACCCGGGGCAGCAGGACAGTATGGCACCGTATGCATACTCCCTCCCCTACCATCTTCGACGTGTGTGGCGCCGGACTTGTGGCGACCCCGATGCCCCTCAAGTGCTGAGAACGCGAGTTTCTGGCAAGGAAATCGGGTACAGTGTACGCACCGAAAACCAAGCAGGGCGCCCAATAATAATGACAATATACAGCAATATGATGCACCAGGGCAAACTGCGGGGTGCCCGCCACATGCGCGCACACAAACAAACGCACTGACAAACACCAGCGCGCGCGCGC
>JASPKP010006067.1:12500-14827 GCA_030674155.1 Stramonita haemastoma | reverse complement strand
GTCGAAGCGTTGAGCTTTTACTGCTTAATTATAAATGACGGGGTTTTTTCTTTTTATAATCTTTCTCTTTCTCTGTCTATTTCTGTCTCTCGCTCCTTTGTGTGTGAACATGTGTAAGCGCGTGTGTGTATTCACATGTGTTTGGGGGGGGGGGGGGGTAGGTCATGTGTGTGTGTGTTGTGTGTGTGTGTGTGTTGTTTTGTAAGTGTAAGTGTAAGTGTAAGTGTAAGTGTAAGTGTGAGTGTCTGTCTGTCTGTCTTTTGTGGTGTGTGAGTGTGTGTGTGTGTGTGTGTGTGTGTGTGTGTGTGTGTGTTTTGTGGTGTGTGTGTGTGTGTGTGTGTGTGTGTGTGTGGTGTGTGTGTGTGTGTGTGTGTGTGTGGGGTTTGTATATGTCGATGTTTCTGCCTGTGTGCGCGTTCACGCGAATGTGTGTATGTGTGTGTGCGTGTGTGTGTGCGTGCGTGCGCGCGCGTGTGTGTGTGTGTGCGGTGGTGTGTATGTGTGTGCGCGCGCGCGCGTCCTATCACTATATATGCCTGTCAGTACCATCCTGGATAAAGAAGTTGATGCTGACAGTTTGACTACGTCGTTAGCATCCTCGGTCCTTCTTTCCTTTCATGGAGTGCCAAGATGAACATAAAAAGCAGCATCTTTCCTTCCTTGCTGATAAGCTGTATATCCCTAGTCAGGCTCTCCCTAACAAGTGCCCGCTGGTAGTTTCAGGGCCCGACATCGTGACCTTTTGACGTCTGTGTGTCTGCAACCCCCCCACCCCCCCCCCCCCCCCCCCCCCCCCCCCCCCCCCCCTCAGCTGTCTTAGACTATTTCGTCTGTCTGGTTGTCTATTTGTCTGTTTGTTTGTTTGTCTGTTTGTTTGTGTTATGTCTGCATTCCTGTCGACTTGCTGTTTTGTCTGTCTGCTTCTCTCTGTCTGTTACTCAATTTGCTTCTCTCTCTGCCTCTCTATCTACCTGTGACAGTCTGTGTCTGTATATCTGTCTGTCTGTCTGCATCTCTTTCTCTTTGTGTATCTGAGTCAGTGCGTTTCGGCTTGTCTGTTTACATTTTGTTCTTTTTGCTGTTGTAATTTTTTTTTACCACGTGCATCTAATTACTTGTATGTACTTTCTTTGTGATTTTTCTCGGTTATCTATGCATTGGATTAGTGTGTGTACGTGCGTACGTGCGTGTGTATGACTACTACTACTACTTACTACTACTACTACTACTACTACTACTACTACTACTACTACTATACTACTACTACTACTACTAACTACTACTACTACTACTACACTACTACTACTACTACTACTACTACTACTACTACTACTACTACTACTACTACTACTACTACTACGACTGCTGCTGCTGCTGCTGCTCCTACTACTACTACTACTACTACTACTACTACTACTACTACTACTACTACTACTACTACTACTACTACTACTACTTCTGCTGCTGCTGCTGCTGCTACTACTACTACTACTCCTACTACTACGACTGCTGCTACTACTACTACTTAGACTGCTGATGCTACTATTATCACTACTACTACGACTGCTGCTGCTGCTTCTCCTACTACTACTACTACTACTACTACTACTACTACTACTACTACTACTACTACTGCTACTGCTACTGCTGCTGCTGCTGCTGCTGCTACTACTACTACTACTACTGCTACTACTACGACTGCTGCTGCTGCTACTACCGGTACTACGACTCCTCAAACTACCGCTGCTGCTCCTGCTGTTGTTGCTGTTGAAGCTGCTGTTATTGTTATTACTGCAGCTGCAGCTTCTGTTGCTACTGTTGCTGCTGGTGGTTGTGTTGCTGTTGTTTCTGCTGTTACTGTGGCTGTTTCTGCAGCTGTTGCTGCTGCTCTGCAAGTATCTATTTTCCCTGTCCCCCTCCCCCATCCTAAAGACACTCATAAACTGATGCTCAGCATCTGTTTCGCCATCTTCCTGCAGTCCTCTGCTTTCTCCATCCTTTCCATAGATTGCACATCCACAGACCTCCTCTGCCAAAATGATTCAGCTCTTGCTTCCAGAAAGAACATAGATTTTCTCTCACTCTGAGCAGTGTTACAGGAGCAATGACAAAAACAAGCAAACCGAAAAGAGTTTTATCTGTAAATGATTGTAGGAGAAGACACCTTAGAAACTGAACTGTCTAGTTTTATAAAGCTTTACACTTAAACAGTACAAACTCAAAGGATGATAGTATTCACTTAGCTTAAAAAATCTCGATTGGGATCGCCTATGTAACTTCTAATCCTCTGAACTTTTGAGGTATTGTGTTGTCTATCTTCCGATGTT
>JASPKP010006066.1:0-10000 GCA_030674155.1 Stramonita haemastoma | reverse complement strand
CCATTTGACAAGATCATTGCAGCTTTGTTGTAATATGGTTGCAAGAGAGTCAATGTCGTTATGGCTTGTATGTATGGTTGTATCATCAGTAAATAGTTCACATTTGGATGCAATATGTAGAGGAAGGCCATTTATGTATAATGAAAAGAGAATTGGTCCTAGTATAGATCCCTGTGGTACTCCATAATGAATGGGTTTTAGATTGGATGTGGATGTAGTTGTTGAAACACACTGTTGTCTGTTCTTGAGGTAAGAAGCGAGTAGTTCTAGACTATTTGATGATATATTGTACAGGTCTAGCTTTCTGACGAGAAGTGTGTGGTCAATTGTATCAAATGCTTTTTTGAAATCTACAAATAATACTCCACAAAATTTATTTTCATTAATGTTTGTTAGCCAATTGTCTATGAGACTAGTCAGTGCAGTATGACACGAGTGATTTTGTCTGAATCCTGACTGATTAGGGTGGAGTAGGTTGTTAGTTTCTATATGGCTGACTAAGTGTTTATTTATATGTTTTTTCCAGGGGTTTTGAAAGAAGGGATATAATAGAGATTGGCCTATAATTTGAGGGATCTGAAGTGTCACCAGATTTGTAGATGGGGATCACTTTAGCAGTTTTGAAGGCATTGGGAAAATAGTTCTTTTCAAGACATTGGTTATATATATATGTGAGAGTGTCTGTGATAACTGGCGCTGAAAGTATTAGAATTCTGCTGTCTATTCCATCAAGACCTCGTGTCCTTGACTGTTTGAGGTGAATCATGTAATTATGGACCTCAAAAACAGAAATAAATGGTATGTGGAGTTTTGAGGGAATATGCTTTTCTTGGCAGTATTGTTTTAATGTGTTTAGGTTATTGGATTTCGAATTGTCATTGCTAACAACATTAGTAGAAACGTTTATGAAGTGATTGTTGAGTTGTTCAGCAGTAAACATCTTTGATTACATTTGATTTGGAAGATGATTGTTTGTTTGTTATTTGATTAATGGCCCTCCAAATGATTTTTGAGTTTTGTTTGGAGGATAGTAAATCTTGGAAATATTTCTTTTTTTCTCGACGTTTCTGTGAGTTTATGGCATTTCGTAATCTTTTTGACTCTTCATGATATTTATGTTTTTTTAAGAAATCTCTAAGATAGCATGCTTCTTCTAGTTCTTTTGTGAGCCAAGGCGGTTTGGGGACATGTTTGACCCTTATGGTTTTAAGTGGAGCATGCTTATTGTACATTTCAGTGAAAGTTTTTATCCAAAACTCGATGGCCGAGTCTGGATCAGTAATGTTGAAATGTTTCTGAGAGCATCGAGTTACTTAGTTCCAGAAGGAAAAGCTTTTCATTAAATTTTGCAAAAGAACGATATGTTATGTTTTTATGTCCAGGTTTGGGAATTTTTGTTCCTTTTTTTGACCATGTAGTACATACTGGGTAGTGATCACTGCAGTTATAGACAGGGACACATGTTTCTATGATGCTTTTAGGATTTGTTACGTAGATGTGATCAATTATTGTGCTCGAGTTTTGTGTGACTCTCGTGGGTAAACTAACTAGTTGGTGAAGGTTGAGTGAATTAGTAATTTGTGTCCATGCATTATTTACTTTTGTTAGATCGATATTAAAATCACCTAGTAGTATTACTTCCCTGGAATCTAATAAGACCACGTTCATCATTGCGTCAAACTTGTCAATCCAATTTTTTCTTTCTGCTCGATTCCTATAGCAGAATCCCATTGCAATAGGTGGTGAACCTTTTATGGACACTTCAAACCAGACAGATTCTACATCATAATGTTCTAGATGGATGAGACGTTTGAATGTTATAGATTCACTAATGTATATGATGATTCCTGTTTCTTTTTGCTTTTGTGGATCCTTTCGTATGATTTTATATCCAGGGATATATAAATCAGTGTCAACTATGTCCTTCGAAAGTCTTGATTCAGATAGCCCTAGTATGTGAAATGGTTTGCCATGGTTTCTAATAAGTGTTGATATGTCATCAATTTTATTAACTGCGTGATTTATATTTAAGTGGCAAATTCGTAGACCTTCCTTAGAGGGCACATGTTGTGTCTTGAATGCATCTATGTGTGTTGGTTTTTGCTGGAAATGTGTGTGTGTGAGAGAGCAAGGGGGGGGGGGGGGGAAGATAATAAGTAAGAAGGAACAATCAAAACAACAACTGGAAAGAATCCCCCAAATATAGATAGGTATAGTGATTCAAACTGCTCAAAATTGACAATACAGAAATCAGGTCTGAGCTGGTGTGGATGGCAACAGCTACTTCAAGTCAAACAAATTCATCAGTAAGACTGGAAGTATCAACACATTTCAATGAGTAAAACGAAAACAAAAACGAAGCAAAACAAATTGGAAGACACCACAAAAGAATAATAGGTAAATTGATTAAAAGTATGCAAACTGAGAAACAATACAGACTCAGAAGTCTGAGCTGGTATGAATCACAACAGCTGCTTCAAAGTCAAACACATTCCTCAGTAGAATTAGAAGTTTCAACACAGTTGCGTCACTTTTAGAGTCTCTTAGCGATGTGCTTCTAAAGGCCACTTGAAGGCTGGAGGTGTCCAAAGAGAGGCAGTATTGCAACTGCCTACAATAATTACTGAGGCCTGTCTGATGATGTCAGCAGTTAGGCAATTCAGGAAACAGTCCAGGACTCACTACTCAGTGGTCACACACTTCACTGTCAGCGCTTTTGTCACAATAAGCATGAGATCTGTAGTGTTGGTCAGGTGTTTACACAGGTAGGAAGAGGGGGAAATCCTGGTGTGGGTTCTTCTGCTATACAGCATTCAATGTCTCTGACTATGGGCACTTTTCGCAGTACAAGTTCAGTGAATGACAGATTAGGCAAATGAAACCACAAAACTAGAACAGTATAATGTAATAAAAGAAGTTTGTTTTTGTTTTTTTACCGAGTACAACACAGTACACAGAAGTACACCCCAAAATATTGTTATATAACTTATAGGGAAATAAAGGGTTAGATAAAGTAGAAAAAATGAGGTGATTTTTCCACACTTCCACAGCCACTTGTAATAGGGAACAGCAAATGAGCAAACAAGCAAGCAGGCAAACAATAACAATAAAGGCTAAATAAGTATAAAATGATGGTGATGATAATAATAATAATAATAATAATAATAATAATAATAATAATAATGATGATAAAATAATAATAATAATAATGAACACACACACAAAACAAAAATCAACCAATTATAATAACAACAACAACACACATGCACAAGCAACCACTAAAACACACCACACACACACACACACACACACACACACCACACCAAAAACACACACACACCCACACACCCCACACACACACACCACAACACACGCACACACATACATACACACACACACACACCTACAAAACTCAAGACAGAATCAACAACCTCTCTTCTAAAAACAAACAAAACTATCCCCCCCCCCCCCCCCCACCCCCACCCCAAATAGAAAATAAATAAAATAAAATAAATAAGTAAATAAAATAAAATAAAATAAAAATAAATAAATATATGATTAAAATAAAATAAAATAGATAAGAAGATAAAAATAAACTAAACATAAAAACTCTCGACAAAATTCTCTCTCTTCTCTCTCTCTCTCTCTTCTCCATCTCTCTCTCTCTCCCCTCTCTCTCTCCTCTCTCTCTCTCTCTATATATATATATATATATATATATAAACCAAACCAAAAAAACAAAAAACAAAACAAAACAAAACAAAAACAAACCGTGACACAGACCTAGACACAGACACAGACACACGACACAACACGCACACATGGTTGGAAAATGGAAAAACATCTGGTTTCTCCTAGTGATATTCTGGGTGTGGGCTGGGGATGGCCCACTTCTTGGCCTTACTTTCTATTTAGAATGAATGAGATGCCTAATGAAGGGCCTGTTGGATGGTATTCAGCAGGCTTTCCA
This sequence comes from Stramonita haemastoma, assembly GCA_030674155.1. Taxonomy (NCBI): domain Eukaryota; kingdom Metazoa; phylum Mollusca; class Gastropoda; order Neogastropoda; family Muricidae; genus Stramonita; species Stramonita haemastoma. The sequence continues at coordinate 6,030 of JASPKP010006066.1, read as the reverse complement.
GCAGTTTCTGTGTGTCTTGTGAATGAGTGGTGCTGGGGAGGCCCCAGGCATTGTTTTTCTGGCTGCAGGAAGTGGTGGGAAGTGCTCCTCAAAGCCCGCCAAGTGGACCTGTTACCATGTGGGCCTATCAGGTACACTATGGCAGGCCTTTTGGTTCCAGGTGTCGGGAGTAGCACTTCGCTGTTGCTGCAGTGAGACCATCTATTGGTTATACCTAGCTGTGTCCTTTGCATCTGGGCGGTTGTCCTTGTTTGGTTGGAGTAGGGAGCAGAGGTTTTGGAAGCTGGTATAAGTTGTTAATTATGGCCGCTATAACCACTTGCACTTGGGTGGAAAAGGTCCATGTATTTATACGGGTTTTCCTGGGTGCCCCACTGTTGTCTGAAAAGAGGAGGTGTGATCGATGTAAATCACCCCTCTCTTTAACACAGACCTTGAAGAGGCTGGCGTTGGAGTCCCTCACCAGATTTGGTGGCATGGTGTCGGCCATAAGGAGGGAGGATGGAAAGAGGCTTTTATGCTGGCAAGGGGGAAAGCTGGTGTAGTCCTCTGACCACACGTTGCCACGTTGTGCAATCAACTGGGCCACTTTGTAAAAGTTGTTGATGCCAACATGAAAGGTGCCGTTTGATGTGTGAGAAGGAGGAATGGTGGATGCCACTTCAGCAGGTGTTGGGGGGCGGTCAGGCCTGGCACTGACAGGTATTTCTCGCTGGTCTGCCATGGGGAAAGTTCTGTCTCCGACTACTATTTAGGCACCAATGAGTAACTCTTGGCTGGCAGTGGGGACAGACTTTCTCAGCAGTGCCTTTCTAAAGGTGTTGGGGGAGGGGGTGGTGGAGGGGATACTTTGGAGTTGACAGAAGAAACTGGATTTTTCATCAGTTTACGTTTGGGGTGGGGAGGAGGGGGAGGGTGGAGGGAGTTGTTTGGGACGGGATATTTTGGTCAGGATCTAGGGGTGAAAACTTATTATTAGTGGGGATTTGTGGAGATAAATTCTTCATCTATTGGGGTGTCTGATATGTCAGAGAGGGTAGTCACTTAGGAGAATTTTGGAGGTGGTTGGTTGTTTGTTGGTGTGAGACTTTGGAGTGGGATGGGTGACTGTATGATTGTTGGAGTGGGTGGGTATGATATAGTATGTTTTGATGGTGGTGTTTTCTTCAATTGGTTATTTCTTTGTTAATGTGCTTTTGCCAGTCGTTGAAAGCAGAGAGGCTTTTGGCTTGATTGTCAACTGTTTTTCTGCAATTGAAGCGTTTTGCCCTAAGGTCAGCAATGGTTTGACTTCATGTTTGTTCTGTGGCTTTTATGTGGTTTTTTTTGTTTGGACTGAGCTGTCTTTGCTGGTGCTGGCTGTTATCTCTTTCTGTTGGTGTAAGTGTTTTGTTCTCTGTCTGTAAGGCATCGACCCTGTGCTTTGAGGGCAGTGATGGCGGAGATGGCTGCGGACAGCTGGCAGTGAACTTGTGTGAGTGTGGGTAGGGCTGATGTGGCCAAAGCTAACGATACTGGGTGGGATTTTGTGTGGATGTGTATTTTCGTGGGGCTTGATTGAAAGAGAGAGAGAGAAGAGAGAGAGGAGAGAGAAGAGAGAGAGAGGGAGAGAGAGAGAGAGAGAGAGAGAGAGAGAGAGGAGGAGAGAGAGAGAAGAGAGAGGATAGAGAGAGAGAGAGATCTTTACAAAGAAAAGATTCAGGAAAATTCCATCGTGAGAAATTATCTTGTAGGCTGCCTGTCTTCGTTTTCGTTGGCATCACTTGCTCACGAGTGTATCGTATTGTGTTGTGTTGTGTTGTGTTGTGTTGTATACGTTGCATTTTTGTGTAGGTTGTACTATATTGTCTTGATAGTATCGTTATTGCATTTGTTGTATTTTTGTAAGATACTGTATTTGTGGCATATTGTATCGTATGTATCGTATTTTATTGATTGTATACCCTTTAATTAAAAAACCACGGCAGGATCCTGGGTGAAATTCTGGATACTCTCCCTTGGGAAAATGCGCACGCCACAAGTGCAGCTCACCCGATGGCCATGATAGTGAGCCGGAGAGTGAGGGGGCGATGTGTTAGCGGTGCTGTGGCTTGCTTTGGCTTGCTGTGTTGCTTGCTGGTGGCTTGCTGGGCTTGGCTTGGCTTGCTGTGTGGCTTGCTGTGGCTTGCTGTGGCTTGCTGTGGGCTTGCTGGTGGCTTGCTGTGGCTTCTGTGTGGCTTGCTTGGGCTTGCTGTGTGGCTTGCTGTGGGTTTGCTCTGTTGGCTTGCTCGTGGCTTGAGTGTGGCTTGCTGTGGCTTGTGTGTGGTTGCTGTGGGGGCTTGCGTGTGGCTTGCTTGGTTTGTGTGGCTTGCTGTGTGGGGTTGCTCTTGGCTTTTCTGTGTGGCTTGCTGTCTGGCTTGCCGTGTGGCCCGCTGTGGCTTCTGTGGCTTGATGTGTGGCTTGCTGTGTGGCTTACTGAGGCTTGGTTCTGTGGCTTGCTGTGTGCCTTGCTGTGGGGTTGGGTGGCTTGCTGGGTTGGCGCTTGCTGTGTGGCTTGCTGTGTGGCTTGCTGTGGTTGGCTTGCTGGGTGGCTTGCTGTGGCTTGTTTGCCCACGCCATTGTAGGCTGGCTGCTTGCAGCCGTCGTTGCCGGCAGATAGGCCTATGGCACCGAGAAGGAGCGCTGACAGCTAGCTAGCCTAGCCTACCTAGGTTACAGTCAAGAAATTGATTTTGTCAATTTTGATCGACTACTATAGGGCCTGGGCTTTCACAGTTATTTGCTAACACTGCGACAGGACTCCTCCCCCTCTCTCTCTTCTCTCTCTCTCTCTCTCTCCCCCCTCTCTCTCTCTCTCTCTCCCCCTTTTCTCTTCTTTTGTCTGTTGCTCTGTCTCTCTGTTCTCTCTTCCCCCTCCCCTCTCTCTCTCTCTCTCTCTGTCTGTCTGTCTGTCTGTCTGTCTGTTCTGTCTCTGTCTCTGTCTTTTTCTCTCTCTCTCTCCCCCCTTTCTCTCTCTCTCCTCTCTCTCTCTCTCTTCCCTCTCTCTCATTCTCTGGGGTGTGTCTGTGTCTGTGTCTGTGTGTTGCCCAATGCTGCTGTACTTGACCCTTTTGGGATTCCGACCAGGCGAGAACAGCTGCTTCAAGAACAGTAGATTGGGGCCACCAAGCCACTGTAGTCAGTGAAACCTCTAGCCTGGACAGATATTTTCTAAGTGTCCAGTGTTAGGGTTTGGGTGGTGTTTTTTGTTGTTGCTTTGTTGATCACAACTGTCAGTTTTCCCCCATTTCAGCTTCACTCTCCGGCTAAGGGGGTTTGAGTTCGGTCGGGGGGATTTTTCTCCTGGAATTTAACCATCAGTGCTGACTCCACTCTCCCCCAAAAGTCCTTCGGATGGACTTTAAACCGAGGCCCCGGTGCGAACGGACGCAGAACATCTTGCCAACGTTTAAAACCTGTTCTGCTTTTCGTAAAGTAGGCCATCGTGTCCGGGTGGGAACAGATGACACTTACAAAAACTGCATCTCACGGGGAGGAATTTAAAAAAAGCACAAGAGTGTTATTCCATTATCCTCGATATAAAAGAATAAGAAAATCAATCAATCGTATTTTTTCATCCCACCCCAGAAATGAAATAAGCACCTTGTCTTTTTTAGTGGAGTCAGCACTGAGTAAACTCCTGAAAAAAATCTCCTCGACCGGACTCGAAACAACCCGGGGGTCAAATTGCCCGCAATGTTTGACCATAGGCTATCCGTCCCCCCAGAGAGAGGAGGAGAGGGGGGGGGCAGACAGATAATAACGACAGAAAACAAACGACAGACACAAAAGGAGGGGAGATAAGGAGAGACATCAGACAGGCAGACAGGGCAGACACAAAGAGAGAGAAGAGAGGGGAGGAAAGGGAGAGAGAAGAGAGAAGGGGGGGGGGGGGGGGGGGGGGGAAAGGGAGACAAATGACAGACAGAGAACGGAGACAACAGACACAAAAAAGGAGAGAGGAGAGTAAAGAGAGACAACAGGGCAGGCAGAAAAGACACAAAAAGAGGGGGAGAGAGAGAAGAGAGAAGAGGAGGAGAGAGAGAGAAAAGAGAGAGGAGGGAGAGGAGAAGAGACAGACAGACAGACAGAAGACAAAGACAGACAGACAGAAGACAGACAGACGACAGACAGACAGACAGACAGACACACACACAACACACACACAACAACAAAACCCCCACACACACACACACACACACACACACACACAACAATTTTAGAAGGTGGGGGTTTGGGGGGTTAAATATGCAAACCCCAGCAATCCCCTGGGGGGGGTAGGGGGGGGGGAGAGGGGGGAAGGGGGGGAGGGCGGGACAAGAATTCAAAAGGCACGTAAGAAAATGTCCTCCGGGAATGACTTTTGCCTTTCCTCCCAAGAACACGGAAGCTTTAAAAAAGCGTTCGTGGAAAAGAAGGGCAATTGCGAAAAACAACCCCCTTTCCAACAACCCCCCCCCCCCCCCCCCCCCCCCCACACCCCCCTCCCCCCCCCCCCCCCCCACTTACGTTTATTCATGCTCAGAACAAAACCCCTTTTTTTCTGGGCGACCAGTCTTTACTATTTGTACATTTAATGTTGATTTTTTTTTTTAAAATTCTTTAGAAAACGCTGTTTCCCACCCTTCATTTTTTATTTTATTTTTATTTCTTGTCCCCTGTTAGCCTCATCACCACAATATACATGAGCAGGGTCATCATGTGTAAGAACACAAAGCTGTCCCCCTTTAGTGATGTCCTGGTTAACCCTTCCATGACTAGTCCCCCGGCATTGGTCTCGGGTTTTAAAACCGGAGCTCCTATCCCACAAGCCCGGGGTCGACCCCACTGAGTCGCTCATTTTAGGGGGTTTTTCTCCTGGAGTTTAATCCAGTGCCTCCGCCCCCCTAGAAGACCTTTGGATAGACTATGAACTGCGGGCAGCGTGTGTAAATCATGCAGAACAGAACATCTTTCGCACAACGTTCAAAACCCCTTTCCCTTTTCAAAGGGTAATCTGTTTCATGCCAGTATGAACAATAATATTATTAATATATATATATATAATATATATATATATATATATATTAATATATAATATATATATTATATTATATATAAAAGATATGCAACAGGTGTTGTGTTTAGAAACCCAACCCTTGAAGTTGGAATGTGGTTATCTTAATGGGGGGGAAAAAGGGTCACAAGCAAAATCTTTACCCCTTGTGAACCCGAAGTTAGCCAAGGAACGACAAAAAATAAAATAGAATAAATCGGGGCATCATATCAGTTTACATTTTCTTCTCCAAAAAAAAATATGCAGTGCATTTTTTTCATACCTTCAAAAAAAAAACATTAAAAATTACAAAAATATTTCTAAGCAGCACTGTATCCATGAACCCCTCCCCCAGCTGAGGGCTGATTGTGGAGTGTGACCTAGAAATTTCTCAGTTGCCTTTATAGATTAAAACCCCTCCACAGTAGAGGTGATTCTGGAGTTGACTAGCATTTCTCATGCCCCTATAAAGGGGCCCCCCCCCAAACTGGAGGCTATAAAAAAAAAAAAATTTTTTTTTTTTTTTTAAACTTCCCCTTTTATTGCAATTTCAACTTTCCTTCCGGGATGGGGTACTTGCTTTGTTGGTTTTGGGGGAGGGACATCTAGCACCTTGGGGTCTCCGTTTTTTGGGGGGGTGTAAGGTCAGGGGAGTACCCTGTCCATCTTTTGAAAAAATATCTTGATTTCTGGAAACATTGCCCCGCTTTGTCTTGGATGTAGTGGCTCCCCCTTGTTTTGACTTTTTAGGTCTTTACAAGCTGGGGGGTTTTCGCTTTTACTTTTTTTTTCAGGTTTTTTTTTTTAACTTTGCATTGTTCGTCATGAACTCAATCCATGTCTCCTTTGCTTTTTCCTCTCCTTTTTTTAACTTGTTGATTGATTTCTCTTTAAGTTTTGCACCTTTTTTCCTCTTTCTCCCCTTTTCCTTCAGTTCTCTTGTTTGTTCACAGTTCAGTAGTCTTCTGTGACCCAGG
>JASPKP010006065.1:0-14830 GCA_030674155.1 Stramonita haemastoma | reverse complement strand
GTTTTTGGGGGGGGGGAAAGGGGAAAAAATTTTTTTTTTTTTTTTGGCGGGGTTTTTGGGGGGGGGGTTTGGGGTGTTTGGGGGGGGGGTTTTTTTTTTGGGGTGTTGTGGGTTTTGTGTGATGTGGTTGGTGTGATGTGAGGTGTGTGTATGCTGTGGTGTGTGAAATTTGTGGTGTGTGGTGTGGTTTTGTGATGTGGCGTGTGTGATGTGGTGTGATTTTTGTGTGATGCGTGTGGGTGTGGTGTATGTGATGTGTGTGGTGTGGTGTGTGGTTGTGATGTGGCATGTGATGTGGCGTGAGTGATGTGATGTTGGTGTGATGTGGTGTCTGTAAATGTGGTGTGTGATGTTATGTTTTGATGTGAGAAAGCGATGTGGATCCTGTTTTGGATGTGCTGAGGGATGGGGTTTGTGATGAGGATGATGTGGTGAATTGCCCCGTGATGTGGTAACCGCGATGTGGCAATGGTTGTGTGGAGATGTGGTAAGGGGTGTGGAAAAGTGATGGGGGTTGATGCGGAAAGTTGATGTGGTGTTGTGGAAAGTAGATGTGGTGATGTGGAAATGGTTGTGTGTGTGGTAAGTGTGTTTGTGGTGGGTGTGGGAAGAGTGATGTGGTAGGGGTGATTTGCTAACTTTTGTCAATGTCATGGGTGAGGTGGTGGATGATGTGGTCTGGTGGTAAGGCAATGTGATTTATGGGCAAATGTGGTGATGTGGTAAAGGTAATTGCGATGTGGTACAATGTGATGGACGGGGTAAAAGCAAATTATGGTGATGTGGTGAAGGTGTGTAAAGGTGATTGTGGTGATGTGGTAAATGGTAGTAAGGGGGATGTATAGTCCACGTGATGTTGTGGTGTTGGTGTTTCCACATGAGTTTTACAGGTGTGGTTTGTGAAGGATGGGTGATTTTTCTGTGGTGAGTGTGGTGTAACATGATGTTGTGTGCTGTGGGTGATTTGGTGTGCTGTGGGTGTGCAGTGAATGTTTGGTGTGGTTTGGCAGTGGGGGTGGATGTTGTTTGTGTCCGTGTTGAATGTGTCTACTGTGTGCTTGTATATGCGTGTTTGTTACGGTGCGTGTGTGTATGCGCTTGTGTGCGTGTTAGTGCGGGGCGCCTGCGCGGGGGGGGGGTGTGTGTGGGGGTGTGGTGTGTGGGGGTGTGTGTGTGTGTGTGTTGCCTGCTTCTACTGAAATTATTATTGTCATGCATTAATGTTTGTTGCAAAGATGACACACTGTCAGTGACCGTTACAGATTTGGGGGTTGAACAAGGGAGGTGACCCGACTGTATCCTGTGCTGTATAGTTACAAAGAGTGGTTGTTTCCCTTAGACCAGTCAGATAGCAATGAGCAGACAGCCAGCAGTCCTTGCATTGCAGTCCTAGTGAGTGTGTGTACGTGTGTGTGGTGTGGTGTGGTGTGGTGTGGTGTGATGTGGTGTGGTGTGGGTCATGTGGTGTGGGTGTGATGTGCATGAGGTGGTGTTGTGTAAGTATGGGTGGTGTGGATGTTGTGTGGGTGGGGTGTATTGTTTGGTGTGGGTGATGTAGGTTATGTGGTGTGATGTGGGTGTGTGATGTGGTGTGTGATGTGTGATGTGATGTGTGTGCGATACGGTGTGTTTGATTTGTGATGTGGTTGTGACGTTCTGTGTGATGTGGTGTGTGATGTGGTGGTGGTGTGGTGTGTGGTGTGTGGTATGATGTGGTGTGTGATGTGGTGGGTGTGTGATGTGGTGGGTGTGATGTGGTCTGTGATGTGATGTGGTGTGTAGTGTGGTGTGGATGTGTGTGTGATGTGTGATGTGGTGTGTGATGTAATATGGTGTGTGATGTGGTGTCGGATGTGGTGTGTGTGTGATGTGGCATGTGATGTGGTGTGATGTAATGTTTTGATGTGGAAAAGCGATGTGGTCCTGTGATGTGATTGGTGTTTTTTAGGATGTGCTGAGGTACGGAGGTTATACGGATGATGTGGTGATGTGTCGGTGATGTGGTAAAAGCGATGTGGCAAGGGTTGTGTGGAGATATGGTAAGGTGAGTTGGTGATGTTACGATGTGGAAAGATGATGTGGTGATGTGAGAAGGGTGATGTGATAACACATGTGGTGTGTTGATGTGATGTGGCGAAGTGGTTGGTGATGTGATGTGGTAAGGCAATGTGATATATGGGCGATGTGGTGATGTGGTAAAGGTGATGCGATGTGGTATAGGGGTGATTGGTGATGAGGTAAAAGCGATATCGTGACGTTGTGAAGGTGTGGAAAGGTGATGTGGTGATGTGGTAATGGTAGTAAGGGGGATGTATGATGTACGTGATACGTGGTGTTGGTGTTGTCGTGTGAGTTGATGTGTGATGGGTGTTTTGCTGTGGTCGGTGTGGTGTACATGATGTGGTGTGATGTGGTGTGATGTGGGTGTGCAGTGAATGTGGTGTGGTTTGGCAGTGGGGGTGGATGGTGTGTTTGTGTCCGTGTCGAATGTGTACATGTGTGCTTGTATATGCGTGTTTGTACGTGTGTATGTGTACGCGCTTGTGTGTGCACAGGTACACGCGCCCTGTTGTGTGTGGTGTGTGTGTGTGTGTGTGTGTTGGATTGCTTCTACTGAATTATTATTGTCATGCATTACATGTTTGTTGCGAGATGACACACTGTCAGTGACCGATACAGATTTGGGGGTTGAACAAGGGAGGTGACCCGACTGTATCCTGTGCTGTATAGTTACAAAGAGTGGTTGTTTCCCTTAGACCAGTCAGACAGCAATGAGCAGATAGCAAGCAGTCCTTGCATTGCAGTCCTAGTGAGTGTGTGTACGTGTGTGTGTGGTGTGGTGTGAAGCTGTGGGTTATGGGGTGTGGGTGGTGTGGGTCATGTGGTGGTGTGGGTGGTCTGTGAGTGGTGTAGGTGATGTGGGTGTGATGTGGGTGAGGTGGTGTGGAGGTTGATGTGGGTGGTTAGGATGCAGTGTGGGTGGGGTGTATTTTGTGGTGTAGGTGATGTGTAATGTGACGTGGTGTGTGTGATGCGGTTTGTGATGTGTATGTGATGTAATGATGATGCGATAAGTATATAAAGTGCTGTGATGTGGTACGGGCAATGTGGTGCTGTGATGTTTTGTTTTCGATGTGTTGGTGGAGGTTTGTTATAAGGGTGATGTGTTGATGTGTGGGTGGTGTGGTAAGAATGTGGTGTGGATGATGTAAAGGCAATGTGTTGATGTGGTACGGTGATTTGGTGATGTGGTAAAGCAAGGAATGTGTGGATGGTGATGTGCTGTGTTGATTGGTGATTTTGGTGATGTAGTAAAGGCGATGTGGTGATGTGGTAAACCGTGATTTGCTGATGTAGGTTGATGGGGTGATTGGGGATGTGAGGGTAATGTGGTGATGTGGTGTGATTGATGTGGTAATGTTTGGGTGATGTGGTGTGATGTATGGGTGATGTGATAAGAGTGATGAGATTTTGTGGCAATGTGGAAAGGGTGGTATGGTAATGGTGATGTATCAGCAATGTGGTGTGGATGGTATGGGAGATGTGTGATGTGGTGATGTGATGGTTATGTGGTAATGGGGTATGGGTGATGTGGTAATGTGGTGATGTAAGGGTGATATCGTACTGCGGTGATGGGAATGTGGTTAGGGTGTCGTGGTAATGTGAACACATTTATTTGATGATGTGGTAAGGGTGATATAGCGATGTGATGTGGCAATGTGATTGTGGTAATGTGGTGCTGTGGTAAGGGTGATGCAGGTGGATGTGGTAAGGGTGATATAAGGTAATGTGATGTTGCAATGTGGTAATGTGGTGATGTAACGGAGATGTGGAAGTGCTGATGTGGTAAGGTGTGATGTGAGGGTGATGTGGTAAGGGTAATGTGGTGTGATGTGAAGGTAATGTGGTGAGGGTCATGATGTGGTAAGTGTGATGTGGTAAGGGTGATATGATGACAGAGAAAGAGTGAGAGCTGAAAGACAGGTTGGATTGACAAATGTAGACAGAAAAAAACATGACAAGAAAACAGACAGACAGACAGGAGCAGACAGACAGATAGAGACAGACAGACAGATAGAGACAGACAGAGACAGACAGAGACAGACAGAAAGAAGACAGAGACAGACAGACAGTAGAGAGACAGACAGAACAGACAGATAGAAGAGAACAGACAGAGAGACAGACAGACGAGACAGACAAGACAGAGACAAGAAGACAGACAGACAGCACATGACAGACAGAGACAGACAGCGCAACTGACAGAGGGACCAAGAAGAAACATCGTCCACTATAGTCAGAAGTCTCTCCCCTTGGTCATTGCCTGTTAGCAGTACAGAGGCAAACAACCTGGGTGACTAACTAGGAGGCAGCAGCATTAAGTCCCTCTGATAATGCCCCGGACAGAATGTCATCCACAAACATCATATCATTACAATCACCACTCACACGTACGACACATGCAAGCACTTACGCACGCGCGCACGCACACACAGACAGACACACACACGCGCGCGTGCACACACACACTCTCTCTCATCATATCACCCTTACCACATCACCCTTACCACACCACCATTACCATATCACCCTTACCAAATCACATCGACCTTACCATATCACCACATTACCCACACCACGTTACCAACGCTTCACGCTTACCACGTCACCACATCACTGCACCACCTTTCCGCATCATCACATCCACTTTCCACATCACTACATCGCCCTTGCCACATTACCACATCACCTTGACATCACTACATCGCCCTTGCCAATCACCACATCACCCTTCCGACATAACCGCATTACTATTTCCATATCACCATCGCCACATCAAAGGGAACACATTTCCAAATCACATCATCCTGACCACATCACCACATCACCCTTACCACACCATCACATCAACCTTACCACATTGCCACATCACCCTGTTCACATCATCACATAATAATCACATCACCCTTATATCACATCACCTTTACCACATAACCCCATTCCCAGCACCACATTCTGACATCATCCTTACCACATAACATCACATTACCACATCACCTTATCACCATTAACATATCACCACACCAACCCTACTACATCAACACATCACCATACCACATCATTACATCTCGCTCACCACCACTCATATATACCTACACCACACTACACCACATCATATCACATCACCTACACCACATCACCTACACCATACTACAACATCTACACCACCCACATCACACAATACACCCCACCCACACTGCATCCACACCACCCATACCTCCCACACCAAGCAAACATCCACATCACCTACACCACCCACACCCTCCACACTACACCCACCACATGACCCACACCATACCCACGCATAACTATGACCCACACCACACCAACTACATGACCCACACCACACCCACCCCATGACCCACACCACACCCACCACATTTCCCACACCCACCCCATGACCCACACCACCCACACCCTATGACACACCACACCCACAATATGACCCACACCACACCCACCCCATGACCCACACCACCCACACCCCATGACACACCACACCCACCCCATGACCCACACCACCCACAACCCATGACACACCCACCCACAATATGACCACACCACCCCACCCCATGACCCACAGTTTCACACGCACGTACACACACACACGTGTGTGCGCGCGCGTGTGTGTGTGTGCGCGTGTGTGTGTGTGCACGCACGCGCACGCATGTGTGTGGTGTTCTGTGGCTGTACGTGCGTGCATTTCCGCACATCCTTGCAGGCGTGCGCGCTTGCATGCGTGGGTTTGTGTGCGCGCGTGTGTGACCGCGCGCGCGCGGTGTGGTGTGTGTGTGTGTGTGTGTGTGTGTGTGTGTGTGTGTGTGTGTGTGTGTGTGTGCGTGCGCTGTGTGCGGTGACTAACTAGGAAGGCAGCAGCAGTAAAGTCCCTCTACAATGCTCCTGGACAGTATGTCATCCCATCACACACACACACACACACACACACACACACACACAACACACACACACACACACTAACACACAACACACACACAACCACACACACACACCACAACACACAACACACACAAACACACACACACACACACACGCACATACAGCGCACCCGCGCGCCACGCGCACGCACGCAAGACAACGCAAAGGCACAAACCCGCAAAGCACACACACGCACAAGAGACGACATCACACACACACAGACACCATAGACTCACAAGAACTGTGCCTCATACGCAAAGGTGAACTCCAGAATGCAGAAACCGACCAGAACAATTACACAATAGAAACAAAGAGAGGGATAGAAAAGAGGGAAATCCTACAAGGCCATTTCCAGATGGGGATGTTAATATGCTATATGCGCGCTCTCTCTCTCTCCTCTCTCATCTCTCTCTCTCTCTCTCTCTCTCTTTTCTCTCTCTCTCTCTCTCTCTCACACACACACACCACACACACACACCACCACACGCGCACCACGCCACCGCACACCACACACACACACCACACACACACACACACACACACCACACAGCGAAGAAAAAGAAGACGGAAGGGGGGAAGACAGACACAGACAGAGGCAAGAGAAACATCAGACAGACGGACAGACAGACGACAGACGACGACGGACGGACGACAGACAGACAGACAGACGGAACGGACGGATGGACGGACAGTGGTTCGGGAGTAAACACTGACCATGAATGCGCAGGGTCCATGTTCAAATCTCGTCTGAAGCGAACGTTGCCCACGGATAGCGTGGGCTGGGTTCCAGTCTCGCAGATGACACGAAAAACAGGAACCTCTGTCAAGACACATTTAACGCACGTTAAGAACCCAGCCAGCTAGCAGTTCTTATCAAATCTTGTGAAACACTAGCTACGACAGACGTCTGGAATATTAGGTCAGCACAGACAGCTAAATTTCAGAGACACATTAGCACGTAAGAACAAGCAGCTAATATTCAGATCAAACGACAGCTGAATATCAGATCAAACAGACAGCTGAATATCAGATCAACAGACAGCTGAAATATCAGATCAACAGACAGCTGAATTCAGATCAAACAGCTGAATATCAGATCAACACAGACAGCTGAATATCAGATCAACACTGACAGCTGAATATCAGACAACACAGACAGCTAATACTCAGATCAACACAGACAGCTGAATATCAGATCAAACTGACAGCTGAATATCAGATCAACACTGACAGCTGAATATCAGATCAACACAGACAGCTCAATATTAGATCAGTAACAGACAGCTCAATATCAGACCAACACAGACAGCTAAACTTCAGATCAAAGACAGCTGAATATCAGATCAACAGACAGCTGAATATCAGATCAACATGACAGCTGAATATCAGATCAACAGACAGCTAAATCAGATCAACACGACAGCTAATATCAGATCAACACAGACAGCTCAATATCAGATACAACACAGACAGCTCAATATCAGATACACAGACAGCTCAATTTAGCACCAGACAGCTCAATATCAGATCAACACAGACAGCTCAATATCAGATCAACACAGACAGCTAAACTTCAGATCAACACAGACAGCTAAACTTCAGATCAACACAGCTAAACTTCAGATCAACAAAAGCTAAACTTCAGATCAACACAGACAGCTCAATATCAGATCAACACAGACAGCTCAAAGACAATACCAGCGGGTTTTTTCCAACAATACTGATGTCATCCGTTCATATCCGTAGGAATGGTCTACTCTCCCGAAAAGCAGAATGGGTTCTAATGTGCGCGCAAGACTGACGAAGACTGTGTTACAGGGGACAGTACAAATTCACACACCTGTCCACAAAAGATGAACAGATTTGACATCTACAGATTTAAAATCTTTCAGATAATTATTAAAATCAAATACCCCACCAGGGATGATGCTGGTGACGCAGCAGCAGCTGTCATCTGCCAGATATCCCCCAGGGGATGCCGAGAGGGCAGGGGAGAAATGGGGGGGGGGGCTCTCAGTATAACTAACATCCCCACCTTCTGGAAATTCTGTGCTATAAACTTCCTCTTTTCTGTCAGTCTCCTGGTTTCTGCCTTGTTCCTTCTCTTCCTGCCCCCCCCCCCCCCCCCCCCTCTCGTCTATGTTCTGCCTTCTTGGCCCATTCTGCTGCCTTTTTTCCGCAAAAACTTGACAGATTCTTTAACAATCCTCCCTTATGCCGGAGTAGGATGCGCTGAGCCGGACTTGGCGGCTCTAATAAAAGGGCAGCATGACGCATTTTCGCTCATATAACACGCAGCAGTTGCTGATTGAAGAAGAAGATCCACACCACACCACACCACACCACACCACCACACCACTCCACACCACACACCACACACACGTACACACACGAGAACACCAACACCACACATCACGTGTACCATACATCCCCCTTACTACCATTACCACATCACCACATCACATTTCCACACCTTCACCACATCACATCTCTTTTACCTCATCACCACATACCTTTTCACAAAACCTTCAACAACATCACCATATCGCTTTTACCTCGTCACCGCATCACGCCTGTACCACATCACATCACCTTTACCACATCACATCGCCCATAGATCACATTGCCTGTACCACATCACATTAACACACTACATGCGTTATCACATCACCTTTGCCACATCACCAGTACCACATCACCCTTACCACATCACCACACCGCCCTTGCCACATCGCCACATCACCAACTCACGTTACCATATCTCCACAGAACCCTTACCACATCGATTTTACCACAACACCGACACATCACCACATCATCCTTATCACAAACCTTAAAGAAAACATCACATCATTGGACCACATCGCTTTCCCACATCACACACCACATAAACAATCGCATCACACACCACCCACACACTACTTCACATCACACACATCACATTTCACACTCATCACATTTCGCACCACATCACACACCAAACAATACACCCCATCCACACAACATCCACACCACCCATACTTCCTCCACACCACCTCACCAACACACACCCACACCACCCACACCACCACACCACATGACCCACACCACCAAAACCACATGACCCACAGCTTCACACCACACCACACACACCACACAACACCACACACACGTACACACACCAATCAGCTAGACTGCAATGCAAGAACTGCTTGCTATCTGCTCATTGCTGTCTGACTGGTCTAAGGGAAACAACCACTCTTTGTAACTATACAGCACAGGATACAGTCGGTCACCTCCCTTGTTCAACCCCCAATCTGTAACGGTCACTGACAGTGTGTCATCTCACAACAAACATGTAATGCATGACAATAATAATTCAGTAGAAGCAAGCAACACACACACACACACACACACACCACACACACACTACACACACACACACCACACACACACACCACACACCGCCGCGCAGGGCGCGCACACGCACACAAGCGCATACACACACACAAAACACACACACACAAACAAACACGCATATCACAAGCCCAACGACATGTAGACACATTCAACACGGACACAAACAACATCCACCCCCACTGCCAAACCACACCACATTCACTGCACACCCACAGCACTCCACATCACCCACAGCACACCACATCATGCTACATCCACCACACCCACCACAGCAAATCACCCATCCTTCACAAACCACACCTGCAGAACTCATGTGGAAACACCAACACCACACATCACGTGGACTATAATCCCCCTTACTACCAGACCACATCACCACATCACCTTTACACACCTTCACCACATCACCATATCGCTTTTACCCAGTCACATCACCATATGTACCAAACATCGCATTACCTTTACCACATCACCACATCGCCATAGATCACATCGCCTTACCACCTCACCACATCATCCACCACCTCACCACATGACATTGACACCACATGTTAGCAAATCACCCCTACCACATCACCTTTCCAAACAACCACTACCACATCACACTTACCACATCACACAACCATTGCCACATCACCACATCAACTTGCCACATCACCACACAACTTGCCACATACACATTTTCCACACCCTTACCACATCTCCACACAACCATTGCCACATCGCTGTTACCACATCACGGACACATCACCACATCATCCTTATCACAAACCTCCATCCCTCAGCACAACCAAAACAGGACCACATCGCTTTTCCACATCAAAACATAACATCACACACCACATCACAGACACCACATCACACCACACATCACATCACTCACGCCACATCACACGCCACATCACAACACACCACACCACACACATCACACACACCACACCACCCATCACACACACACCACATCACACACGCTACATCACAACCACACCACACACCACATTACACACACCACAGCATACACACCACATCACACACACAACATCACATCCACACACAAAACCACATCAACATACCTACATCACCCACACCAAACAATACACCCCACCCACACAACATCCACACCACCCATACTTCCACAACACCACGTCACCCACACCACACCCACACCACCCACATCACCCACACCACACCACACCACCCATCACACCACATCACACCACACACACAAAACACACATGACCACAGCTTCACACCACACCACACACACGTACACACACTCACTAGGACTGCAATGCAAGGACTGCTTGCTGTCTGCTCATTGCTGTCTGACTGGTCTAAGGGAAACAACCACTCTTTGTAACTATACAGCACAGGATACAGTCAGGTCACCTCCCTTGTTCAACCCCCAAATCTGTAACGGTCACTGACAGTGTGTCATCTCACAACAAACATGTAATGCATGACAATAATAATTCAGTGGCAAGCAACACACACACACAACACACACACACTCACACACACACACACACGGCACACGCGCGCGCACGTACACACACAACACCACACACACACCACACCACACACACACACACACAAGTGCGTACACATACACACGTACAAACACGCATATACAAGCACACATGTACACACATTCGACACGGACACAAACAAACATCCACCCCCACTGCCAAACCACACCACATTCACTGCACACCCACACACAGCACACCACATCACACACATCACCCACACCACACCACATCATGTACACCATATCCACCACAGCAAACACCCATCCTCACAAAACCACACCGCAGAACTCGCACGAGAAACACCACACTACACATCACGTGTACCATACATCCCCCTTACTACCATTACCACATCACCTTTCACACCTTCACCACATCACATCTCTTTTCCTCACACCTACCTCTTCACACCTCACCACATCACCATTCTCTTTTACCTCGTCACATCACGTCTATACCATATCGCATCACTCTACCACATCACCAACATCGTCCATGGATCACATTGCCTGTACCACATCACCACATCACCCACCTAACCACATCACATCACACACCACAATGTTACACATCACCCCTTAGCCACATCACTCCACACCAACTATATATCACATCACCCTTGCCACATCACCACATCACCTTTCCACATCACCCTGACATCCACCACACACATCACTATCCAACACCTTACCATATCTCCACACAACCCTTGCCACATCGCTGTTACCACATCACTGACACATCACCACATCACCCATATCACAAACCTCCATCCCTCACCGCACCGAAAACAAAACACCTACCACATCACATCACAGGACCACATCGCTTTTCCACATTAAAACATCACATCACACACATCGCACACATCACACACTCACACACACCACCATCACACACACCACCACACATCACACACGACATCACACACACACACCGCATCACATCACACACACCACATCACACACATCACACACCACCAAAACCACATGACCCACAGCTTCACACATCGCACCACACACCACATCGCATCACACACACCACGTCACACACACATCGCAAACACCACATCGCACATATCACACCACATCGCACACACATCACACCACCACACACCACATCGCACTTGGATGTGGTGTACATGATGTGGTGTGGGTGATGTGGTGTGCTGTGGGTGAGCAGTGAATGTGGTGTGGTTTGGCAGTGGGGGTGGATGTTGTTTGTGTCCGTGTCGAATGTGTGTACATGTGTGCTTGTATATGCGTGTTTGTACATGTGTATGTGTACGCGTTTGTGTGTGTGGGCGCGCGCGTGCGCCTGTGTGTGTGTGTGTGTGTGTGTGTGTGTGTGTGTGTGTGTGTGTGTGTGCTGCGTACTCCCACATAATTATTGTCATGCATTACCTGTTTGTTGTGAGATGACACACTGTCAGTGACCGTTACAGATGTGGGTGTTAAACAAGGGAGGTGACCTGACTGTATCCTGTGCTGTATAGTTACAAAGAGTGGTTGTTTCCCTTAGACCAGTCAGACAGCAATGAGCAGATAGCAAGCAGTCCTTGCATTGCAGTCCTAGTGAGTGTGTGTACGTGTGTGTGGTGTGAAGCTGTGGGTCATGTGGTTTTGGTGGTGTGGGTCATGTGGTGTGGGTGGTGTAGGTGGTGTGGGTGTGATGTGGGTGAGGTGGTGTGGGGGGAGTATGGGTGGTGTGGATGCTGTGTGGGTGGGGTGTATTTTGTGTGGATGATGTAGTTTATTTGTTGTGATGTGGTGTGTGATGTGGTGTGTGATGCGGTATGTGTGATGTGTGTGGTGTGATTGTTGTGTGATGTGATGTGATGTGGTGTGTGTGATGTGGTGTTTGTGATAAATGTTTTGATGTTGAAAAGCGATGTGGTTCTGTGATTTGATGTGGTGTTTTGTTTTCGATGTGCTGGGGGTGGAGGTTTGTGATAAGGATGATGTGGTGACGTGTCAGTGATGTGGTAAAAGCGATGTGGCAAGGGTTGTGTGGAGATATGGTAAGGTGAGTTGGTGATGTTACGATGTGGCAAGGGTGGTGTGGTGATGTGTGGTAAAAGCGATGTGGCAATGGTTGTGTGGAGATATGGTAAGGTGAGTTGCTGATGTTACGATGTGGCAAGGGTGGTGCGGTGATGTGGTAAGGGTGATGTGTGATGTGGCAAGGGTGATGTGATAATGGAGATGTTGTGTGTCAATGTGATGTGAAGTTGTGGGTGATGTGGTGATGTGGTAAGGCAATGTGATCTATGGGCGATGTGATGCGGTAAAGGTGATGCGATGTGGTACAGGCGTGATGTGGTGATGAGCTAAAAGCGATAAGGTGATGTGGTGAAGGTGTTGTGAAAAGGTATGTGGTGATGAGGTAAAAGAGATGTGATGTGGTGAAGGTGTGTAAAGGTGATGTGGTCATGGTAGTAAGGGGGATGGATGGTGCACGTGATGTGTGGTGTTGGTGTTTCCACGTGAGTTCTGTGGGTGTGGTTTGTGAAGGATGGGTGTTTTGCTGTGGTGGATGTGGTGTACATGATGTGGTGTGGTGTGGGTGATGTGGTGTAATGTGGTGTGCTGTGGGTGTGCAGTGAATGTGGTGTGGTTTGGCAGTGGGGGTGGATGTTGTGTTTGTGTCCGTGTTGAATGTGTGTACATGTGTGCTTGTATATGCATGTTTGTACGTGTGTATGTGTACGCGGTTGTGAGTGTGTGTGTGTGTGCGCGCGCGCCTGCGTGTGTGTGGTGTGTGTTGTGTGTGTGTGTGTGTGTGTGTGTGTGTGTGTGTGTGTACCGCTTGCTGCCACTGAATTATTATTGTCATGCATTACATGTTTGTTGTGAGATGGCACACTGTCAGTGACTGTTACAGGTTTTGGGGGTTGAACAAGGGAGGTGACCCGACTGTATCCTGTGCTATATAGTTACAAAGAGTGGTTGTTTCCCTTAGACCAGTCAGACAGCAATGAGCAGATAGCAAGCAGTCCTTGCATTGCAGTCCTAGTGAGTGTGTGTACGTGTGTGTGGTGTGGTGTGAAGCTGTGGGTTATGGGGTGTGGGTCATGTGGTGTGGGTGGTATGGGTGTGATGTGGGTGAGGTGGTGTGGGGGAAGTATGGGTGGTGTGGATGTTGTGTGGGTGGGGTGTATTGTTTGGTGTGGGTGATTTAGGTTATGTGTTATGTTATGTGGTGTGTGTGATGTGGTGTGATGTGGTGTGTGATGTAGGTGTGGCGTGATGTGTGGGTGTGTCTGATGTGGTGTCTGATGTGATTGTGTGATGTGTGACGTGATGTGGTGTGTGTGTGATGTGGTGTCTGGTGTGATGTGGTGTGTGATGTGGTGTGTGGTGTTGTGTGTGATGTGGTGTGTGTGTGTGGTGTGTGTGGTGTGGTGTGTGTGATGTAGTGTTTTGATGTTGAAAAAGTGATGTGGTCCTGTGATGTGGTAATGGGTTTTTTTCCGATGTGCTGAGGGATGGAGGTTTGTGAAAAGGATGATGTGGTGATGTGTCGGTGATGTGGTAAAAACGTGGTTTGTGAAGGATGGGTAGTTTTGCTGTGGTGGATGTGTGGTTACATGATGTGGTGTGGGTGTGCAGTGAATGTGGTGTGGTTTGGCAGTGGGCGTGGATGTTGTGTTTGTGTCCGTGTCGTATGTGTGTACATGTGTGCTTGTATATGCGTGTTTGTACGTGTGTATGTGTACGCCCTTGTGTGTGTGTGTGCGCGCGCGTTCACGCGTGCGTGCGTGCGTGTGCGTGTGTGTGTGTGTGTGTGTGTGTGTTGCTTGCTTCTACTGAATTGTTATTGTCATGCATTACATGTTTGTTGTGAGATGACACACTGTCAGTGACCGTTGGAGATGTGGGGGTTGAACAAGGGAGGTGACCTGA
>JASPKP010006064.1:0-14831 GCA_030674155.1 Stramonita haemastoma | reverse complement strand
ATACCCTCCTGGGGGCCCGGGTTAAGCTCCCTGCTGGGTGGAACACCTTTAGGCTCCTGGTGGAGCTCCATAGGCCCCCTGCTGGGGGAAAGCCCATAGGCTCCCGGTGGAGCCCCATAGGCCCTGCCCCAGGGACCCCAAATGGGGCATGGGGCCATGCTTGCCCCCATGCTTCCCATGCTTCCCTCCTTTTTCAAGTATTTACGGTTGACCCTCCCCATGGCTGCCCAAACAACAACAACAACACATTTTCAAAACTGGGTTTGTTTGATGAGTATTTTTTAAACATTTTAGATTATGGCCATCTCAAGCTAGAAAGGCTGCTTTGTTGGTCAAAGACATTTCCAGGATTTTGGTAGAATGATGCCTTGATGCTGGAAATCTAGGATATGCATAATCAGCTTTTTATTCTCTCTGTACACAGATCTTGATGCTTCTGGTCATTGAAAATGGCCATGAGCTGGACATGCACTGAGTCAGCATGGTGAGAACAAAAGACCGATACAGAAATTATCCCTACAAACGAACCAAACTATTTGGAAAAAAAGAAATTACATACAATGTAATGCACTAGATATATTCCTGCAATTATCTCCACAGTGTGGAAATTGTTAATCAGGATGCACGCTGCAGACTTCAGGTGTGAAAGCACTTTCAACCAAAATGCTTCAGATTGATTTAGCTGATAGTGTTGTGTTCAGCCGAGACTTTTATAGCCCAACATGTTTCAGCTTATATTGAACATCAAGCTGTTACAGTTGACATTATACAGTATCCTATGTCAAACCAAGTTTGATCAATACTGGTTTACTACCAGTATACGTATCTTTTCCAACAATTCTTTTTTTAAATATAGGCCCTACAAAAGATTACTTTTTCAAGAATGTGTATGTGCATTCATATATATGTTTTCACGCACGCACGCACACACACACACACACACACACACACACACACACACTTTTGAGAAAAAAGCATTTAAAAGTTCTGTTTAGCAATTATAGACAGAGACAGTCAAAGCTTCTTAAGAGTAAAAAAAAAAAAAAAGAGTGGGTCAGTTTCTATCATTCCTGACTTAAAAAATGACATCTTCTCATATTGACAGATATTTTTTCCATATATACAGCAGAACTATATGCAATCTTAGTGGCCTTGAAGTACATTTCATCCTTCATTTTTGGGTTTTCTAACGTTCCGTGTTGATTCAAAATCAGTCTTGTTAGTTATCAAAAATTGGCATGGTAAACTGCAGAATGACATTATATTTGAAACTAGAGTTTTGGTGTACTGTATGAAGTCACCAAGTACAAAATTAGATTTTGCTGGGTCCCATCACATTACAGACTGTACTGGAATGACAGTGGATTATCTTGCTAAACAAGTAGCTTCAGAAACTTTTAACACTAATGACTTGAATACAACTGGCCTAAAATTATCACCAGATGAAATAAAATAAATTTTAACAAGTTCTGTGTATTCTGAATTCCTGAAACTGCATTTTGAAAATCTTTCTTCCTCTCAGAATATAGAGATGATTGTTCACAAATTAGTATCAAAGGCCTTGAAGATCAAAGGCCTTGAAGATAAAATATTCCAAAATGTGACATGCTTGGTGTCCTCAATGTTCTTTTACAGTCTATCACCAACTGTTTGATTGCCCTTGCCCCTATTCTTAAAGATTAGCACACAAAGAAGAAAACTGATACCAGGTCAACATATAAGATCATGAAGTGTATATCATATGATTCTCAGAAATATATATGTGTATCATCAATTCCTGAAGCATTTATCATTTTACAGTAGGAAGGTTACTAATACTATATTCCTTCCTGATGTAATGCATACTTCCCTCTTTGATTTTTTTAAAAATCATGCAAATTTGCCTGTTTGAATCACCTAGTAGTGAACAGACATTAAACCAAGGGAAAAAAAAGACAAAAAGCTGTATGCTGTGCTTACAGGTAGTATAACAATTATAAATACACAATGTCATATCTATGCTCAGTATAATAAAATTTACTTACTGGTATCGTGCCAGGAGCAATCATACCCTGAAAAAGAAAACAGATAATGTCAAAAGAGGATTCTTATCTAAAGTTGCTTTTGAAAAAAAATAGTTCTACATATGTATATTTCAGTATAATATATTAGCACAATAACACTCAATTTCATACTGTATTTGGACGATACTTTTCTAGAGCACAAAAACAGAATTCCAACATCTTTTACACATTTTTTCCCCCATTCCTCAACTAGACCTCTGAGGTTCACCAATGGTGAGATGCTTGCATACATGCAATCGTTCCCCCCTCCCCCCACAACCATTTAGGAAGCCACATTCCGACTTTTGGGATGGTGTCTAAACACACACTTAAGTGTATGCATTGAAAAAGATTTTGTCATCCATTCCTACCACCACAAAAAGCCTACTCTTCTGAAAGGCCAAACGTGCGCAAGATGCTCTGCATGCATTTGCACAAGGAGCCTCAGTTTATAGTCTCATATGAAGGACTTTGACATTCAGTTCAATTTTCTCATGAAACTGGGAAGAAGGGACAAGGCTGGAAATAAAACCCAGAACATCATGTTTTACTTGTTAGGCAGGTGAACATCTTAACTGTCCTGCCACCTTTTTTCTTTTAAGCAACGAAGCGCTGTGAATTCATTTTTGACCTATAGTCGTACAGATCTTATACATAAAAAATGGCTGTTGTTTAGCTATCATAGTCTAAGAATACAAGTGTTACCAACCAGCCAAGAGCAGTAAAGGCTTTGCTTGAAATAAACTTGGTCCTCTCACTAACTGCCTATATGAAGGAACTAGACTAAAGCTGAGTGCCTTTAATTAAATATATCCAGCTGTGAAGTATGAGAAGAAAAGCAAACACACAATTTCTCCAAAGTAGCTTTTTTCTGTTGGACTCCCTTTCTGCAAAGACACAGTGATGGAGTTGGTTTTTGGAGACAAAAATCATATTAGTATCTGGAAAAAATAAATAATGATGGTTAAAGTCAGTAGTAACAAAAACTGCAGCAAACTCTATTTTCACTTTAAAAGAAAGACAAACAACTTGAAAAAGAATTCTTAAAAAAATTACAGGTACCTTTTTCATCTGTTTCCTCCACTTCTTGCGCTCTTTCTTTTGATGCTTTGGCAGATGTTTCCACTCATCATCTGAAGAGTCAGAGCTGCTCGAAGATGAAGAGCTGTGTTTTCCATGTTTCTTATGCTTTCCCATTCTTGCGTCACCTGTAATAAAACCTGTGGACAAGACTCATGGTTGTTGGTGCTCAAAATAGTAATTTCTCATTTTCCATAAATATAACAATTCATAAAACATCTCCCTCTCTCTCTCTCTCTCTCTCTCTCTCTCTCTCTCTCTCTCTCTCTCTCTCTCTCTCTCTTATTCTATTATTATATAACATGCTGACAGGATGTTGACAGTCTGATAAAGGCTAGGTATTTTGTTTCATCAACTAGCTTTTGGAAAGGCTTTTGTACAAAAAACTAAATGTAGCCGTGCACATTTGCTTTCACAATCTAGGTCTTTGATAATAGCCTGAATAGGACAAGTTGATAATGTAAAAATCAACTGATTCTCCCTGATCTAAAGTAGAGCCATTTCAGAGCTTAGGGGTCTACTTTGCGATGGAGAAGAACAATAAATCCAGCTGACTAAAATAGCTCCAGTAACTTGTGTTCCATTTCTTCATATATATTGGAATTGGATTGAGGACTGTTAATAACAATCAATGAAAAGAACATTTGCCCTATCCTAATGACGCAGTTTACAACTGAGTAAGGTGAGAAAATCTACCACCACATGTGCGTCTATCCTGACTGTGACCTGCGAAGTCTGCCTCTGGAATTTTATGGTCTAATAGCAACACTATTACTTCTTTTAAAAGTAAAAGGCAATTCACTAGCTAGTTTCATTGAGTTTCATCTGCCTAGTGCTTTTACATTTGGATAGTTTGCTTACCCCGAGGGAGAAGCCAGGGCCTGTCAGTATAAATTAAATAGTATCTCCACCTTCTAGAAATTATATGCCACTGCTAGGAATTGCCCCTCTCTCTCTCTCTCTCTCTCTCTCTCTCTCTTATTCCTTTCTTTGTTTCTGCCTTCTTCCTTTTCTTCTTGAAGCTCTTCTCACCTCTTTGTCTATTTCCTGCCTTCTTGGTCTATTCTGCACTTTTTTCTAGAAAGACTTAAAACTAAAAGACAGCAATTCTCTTCCATGCTAGAGTCGGTTGTCCTAGGCCTGACTTATCAGTGACTTAACTGCAGTCACAGTCACTCATAGTCATATGACATATGACATTGACTGACAACAATAATTCTTGTCTGAGCGTTCAATAAAAAAGCCAAAAAAAAGCTTGATTTTGTTAGTTGGGACCGATTTTGGGCATGACTTTTCCTGAACTGATGATCGATCAGGGATTCATGTCAAGTAGTTTTTAGTTGCTCAATCTATTTCTCAACTGTCTGCTCACAATGGATCATATTTCCCACCTCTATCCCACAAAAGTGCGCATTCATGAGCCTTTAATATTTTTTAAAAATTGTATTTCTTTCAGATCTCAGTCAAATCATTACCCAGTCAACGTAGTCTAGACTTGACTGTTTCTCTAAAACTAAATGGTAGGCGAACACTGACAGCTAGAATTCTGCTATGTGCAGAATTTACTTCTTTTTTTTATAACTTCTTTTCATTACCCTCTTGACAAGGCCTTGTAGCAAACTACTCTCTGAAACTGACCATTGGCCTAAAGCTGGAATTTTGCATGGCTGTTACAGTGTTAGGTATTACTGATGCCCTGCCTTAACCACCCCTTCTCATTTGTGTACAATGTGTATCATAGAATGTCACCATGTATGTGTGTGTGTGTGTGTGTGTGTGTGTGTGTGTGTGTGTTGTGTGTATTACTGTGTCAATGTGTGTGTGTGTGTTACTGTGTCAGTGTGTGTGTGTGTGTGTGTGTGTGTGTGTGTGTGTGTGTGTGTGTGTGTGTGTGTGTGTGTGAGTGTGTGTGTGTTTCTTCAGTTTAAGGCCTGTTCACTCGAAGTGATATTATTAGTCACTGTGTGTGTGTGTGTGTGTGTGTGTGTGTGTGTGTGTGTGTGTGTGTGTGTGTGTGTGTGTACATGTCACTATGTGTGTGTAGGGGGGGGGGGGGGGGGAGGGGTGTCGGTGTGTCTGTGTTGCTGGACACTGTAGCAATGTAGGCCTACCAGTGTACTGTGTTTGGTTGCTATCCACAATTGGCTGGTGGTCCTGGTGTCATTGTATAATACAGTGCAATCCTAGCATGTTGTATGAGACCCGTGGGTTATCAAACTGCCGTAGGCCTTGTGAAATGATGTACGTACAAAGTAGGTGTAAATCCCTACATGAAAAGAACGCACCATACATGACACTTTTTTTTTTTTTTGGATCAAGTGCAAAACAAAAACAAATAACCACACACACTCACACACATGCGTGCACGATCGGCCAAAGCGACCATCTACTTAGCTGGCCTCCTGTTTAGCTGATATACTGATTTTCCAAACGAAAAGCTTACAAGACAGAACCTACCAGTCTGTGATGTGTTGTTTGGTATGAGGGTGTTTCAGACCGGAAACTTGCTCAACATTTACGCCTTCGGCCGCACTCCAGCTTTAAGTTTTGGCCCCTTATAAACTCCCATCCATCCATCCAAAGCCTTTTTATGCCTTCTTGGCATGTAGGGCAGCAACAAAGGAATTTCTTTGTTGCTGTTTCTGTAACAAACTTTTTTTTACAGACCAGGGTTGTTAGCCCTGTGTCCAACCCCCTACCTGGTGGAGTGGGGCCACCTTAGTCGCCTCTTACGACATGCCTGGCTGGCGGGCAGGGACCCTATTCTTGTAATGCTCGCTTTGCAAGCATTCCCCGGGAGTCCCACGGGGGCCCTTATCAACTAGCCTAGTCCTATTTTTTCCTATGAACATCTAGTACTGACCCTAGCATCCTCAAAATAAAAAGCATTTTGTGTTGAATACTAATTTATGTATCAAAACTAATGTGATTTTACGCAATTTTGGTTGGTCTTTCTCTTCTTCTTCTTCTTTTTTTTTATTTTAAAATCAGTAAACATTGCCTGCACCCCCTTAGTCTTTTGGTGTCTGCTAGCCTCCTTTCAGGCTACGCTATGCGTCAGGCTACAGCTGCCATTCATATTTTAAAGAAAAAACAAAAACAAAATAAGAAAATCAAAGAAATAACCTTGTATAATTATGGGCTGGATTTTTATTTGTTTGTTTGTGTCAGAGTGTCTCCGTGTCTGTGTCACTGTGTCTGGGTGTGTGTTTTCTTTTTCTGTCAAGTACAAAAAAAATGTGCAAAAAAAACAACCCCAACATGTGTGTGTGTGTGTGTGTGTGTGTGTGTGTGTGAATTTGGTCATATCTTTGCACAGCAGTTAGTATGTTGGGTTATCAGTGGTAAGGTCATTTGCTCAAATCTACTAAGCTGTTACCGTGAAAAGTGTTATAATTGATATGAACACATGAAACTGATGCAGAGAAAAACCAGCACACCAGTTTTTGTAAAGTGTTGTTTTTTGTTTTTGTTGGGGGGGGGGGGGGGGGGGGTTGGGGGTTCGTGGTACTGGTATGTGTGTGAAATAATTTATGTAGGCCTATGTGTGTGAATTAATTTTGGCTAGCCCCAAATTACTAATTAGTTCATTGGATACGCCACAGTGCTTTGCCTAGCAACCAACTAGTTTGTGGCTTTAATCATCAAGTATGTAAATGGCTTCAACGAAAACTGCACTAAGAGGCACATAATTGCCAGCAATTTATCTAGCGATTTTATCGACAAAATTTGGTTATGCCATCAGTCACCATCGCACACCGGTAAGTATGTTGGGTTATCGATGGTAAGGTTATGAGTTTGAAAAAAAAAAGTCAGAGTTTTGTTTTTAACTATGGCCAGCTCTTATCAAGAGAGAATTCACCATGAGTTCTGTGGGAAGGCTGGGATTATACAATGGAGATTCCTCCGCTTTACATATGCAATTTCGACAGTGTTAAACTAATTATTGTCTAACACAGTACGTGTCTGTATCTCTCTGGCCTGGTTGACGCCAGGATACAGTATGATATGAAGTGTAGAATACAGCCATATGAAGTTGACTCAAATCAGGTGCACCCCCATAGCAACATCACTACTTTCATCTTAATCACCACTGATCACCATACAATGAAAGAAAATTGTCTCTGATTTGATAGCCCTTTTTGTTCTGATCCCACAGTGACCTCAGTAGGTTTCCCGTTTAGTTATGTGCCTGTTTAAGTTAGTTTTAAAGATTTCAGGGTTGGAGGTTTATAGAAGAAAGTCGGAGGATCAGTGTGGTGGTCACCAACCCGACTGGCTCTACGACTCACTTACTATTGTCGTCAGTAAGGGGCTTAGTAGGTGGTGTCCTGCTTATTTAAGTTCAGATCAGCCATCACTGAACACCATGAAAGTGACCCACCAACAGTGCAGACCTCTGTAGCCAGCGACTCCATGGAAGCCTAACAATGAAGAGTTCTCTGTGGACCCTAAGAATGTGACATAGTGAGCCTGTGTATGGCTGGGGCTGAGAGATGGAAAAGAGCCGCGTGGCAACATCACTTAAAAAAAGTTACCCCCCACCCCCCTAAAAAAAAAAGAAGAAGAAAGAACAAAAGAAACAGACAAACAACAACAAAAACAATTAGAATTTGCATGTGCACGCTCTCTTTAGACAGAGTAATGCCATGCCCGGAGGCATGGAGGAACGGGGTGTATTGGGGGTGGGGAAAGATAAGCGATTTTTCTGATAAAAGTGTCGCATGTTTAAAATAAATTTATACATTTTGTCGGAGAGGGGCTTTAACTTCTTCACCCAGCAAAACTCAGTGTTTTCTTTCTTTCTTTCTTTCTTTCTTTCTTTATTTATGTGTATGCAAAACTCAGTATTACTTGTGACGAGCGTTAAATTCCATATGTCGAGAGAAGCCTTCCTGACTCCAAAAATTGATATTTGAGTAGAATAGAACTAATTTGATTGTAAGTATGGTAAAAAGATGAATGTCATACAGGAACTGGGCGAAATTGTCCCCCTACGTCCTTTGGGACATGGGACTGAGTGAGTGAGTGAGTGATCCTATCCCAACACACGTGCGAAGAACCTGTGGAGGAGTGTGTTACTAAAACGATTTTGTTGTTGTTCTGATGATATTTATGCCGTGAACGAAATAATGGCACCGTTGAAAAAGAAGTAAGCACAATTGGAAATTAAATGGGATCGTTTTAGGGTATTTAAGAGTAATTGGCATTGTGTTCTAACAGTCCACGTTTACCTGGACACTTCTCACGGCTGCTCAAAACAGGGAAAATCCGACTCTTTAGTTGGCGGCTGGCACTGCACTCCGTAACCCGAAATTCTATCCCACCGCTAGGCTAGGCCTATCTAGGGCGCCGCGCAGTCAGGGGTCAGAGTCCAGCATCTGGCGATGCTGCTATACTTTCCTTCTTTGCTGTCTATTAGCCACCGAGCAAATTTCTGTATTAAAGGCTTTTTTTACCATACGATGCCGGATTCCCACCATTTTTTACAATGATCATACTTCAGTGAACAAAACTTTAATACTTGCTTTACCTGTTTGTTGTAACTTTGTTGGTGTACGTTTGTGTTAACTATTTTTTAAAAATATTTTAAAACCATTGGGTCTCTCAAGAAACAAAGCCCGGAGTGTCAGCTTGTTGCTGTGTGTGTGGTGTGTGTGTGTGTGTGTGTGTGTGTGTGTGTGTGTGTGTTGGTGTGTGTGCATGCGCACATGCGTGAATGCATGCGTGAGTGCTTGCGTGCCTTGCGTGCATACACATATCAGTGTGTGTGTGCATGCATGTGCGCGCATGTTTGTGCGTGGGCATGTGTGTGTGAGTGAGTGAGTGTGTGTTTGTGTCGCGTGCGTACACGCGTGTATATTTCTGTGGCAATACAGAGAGAGAGAGAGAGAGAGAGTGTGTGTGTGTGTGTGTGTGTGTGTGTGTTCCTGTGTGTGTGTGTGTGTGTTCCTGTGTGTGTGCACGGTGTGTGTTTCTGCAGCAATAGAGAGAGAGAGAGAGGGAGTGAGAGAGAGAAAGAAAGAGTGTGTGTGTGTGTGTGTGTGTGTGTGTGTGTGTATGTGTGTGGAGAGAGAGAGAGTCTGTTCCTCTGTGTATGTTTGTGTGTGTGTATTTTTGTGTGCGCGCGTGTGTGTGTGTGTGTGTGTGTGTGTGTGTGTGTGTGTGTGTGTGTGTGTGTTACTCTCTTTCTCGTCTTTACTTTGATGTCAAAGTGTAGATTTCTGTGTGGTTTGTTCTTTTTTCACAACACTGAAATAGTCACGCTTTTGATCACAACATTTTTTCAACATGATCAGAAGATTTTTTTGTATAGTATCAGAAACATCAATGAAATATATTTTTTAAAAACCCAGTCATTTGTGAGCTATTTCTGCCTGATGACACTGACAAGACATTTGTTTTCTACTGTGTGCTCGTGGTTATAAGCTGTACTGGAATTAGTAAATAAACCTTCAGCTGTAGCGAAACCACTAAAATCTGATGAAACAGTGGACTGTGTACGTGCTGAATTGCCATGACTATGCAGTACGCCTAGTGTTTAAAGTGAAGTGAGATACCTAGCCGACACTAATGACTGCCAGACTCTCACCCCACGCTGTGTATCGCGCTGCTTCTCGCGCGCTGCAGGTGGTAGACTACTACGGTGTGTTTCATCTATAGCTTCGCTGTGCCCACAGAAAAAAAGGCTCAGCAAAGAAAAAAAGTTACTCTGCATGCAAACATGTTCAATTTTTTTCTCTATATTTGTTGTTTGTATATTAGAAATGTCTGTTCTTTTAGAGAGAGTGTTAAAAATGACTGATTTTTGTAACTGTGTTTTTCCTGTCCCTCCCCTGCTCATCTTCACCCATGTTTTGACTGCTCTCACGTCAACCAGTGTGAAAGAAAGTATATGGAGTTTGGTGTCAAAAGAAAGCTTGTTTAAAGCTGATTGTAAAGAGAGCTTTGTTTGTCTTTTTTTGGACGAATCACTGTGCAAAACGATGCGTGAAAGAAACCATGGTAATTTACAGCTGAACACGGCTACAGCACTAGCTGCTACTGCCGTCTTTCCTTTTGCCCCGTTTATTTATATCGACGCCCTGCCAGCTGCGGGTCATGAACTTTGAGCGGGGAACTAAAGAGAACACTATGAGAAGCCGTGTCCTAGATCGTTCATTACAATTTTACATTCATGAACTGTCTACTGAGAGATGGCTTAAAAAAATCTTCCAGAAAAGTCCAAACCAAAAGGTATTCATGAATAACTATCTAAAACTATCATAAACTTGAAATTTTTGTTGGTTCACCTGCAGTACAAAAGAGCTGATGTGGTGATGACAATGAAGAGGTATACAGTTGTGTACCATACAATATTCTTGTTAAGAATCATTAGAATGTGAGGAAGATTACTGTGGTGAAAACAGAACTATCAGGTAATGGAGTTTTTAAAAAAACAACCCAGCATCAACAATTTCTTCTTGACAGATGTGGCAGAACACTGTAAAGTGTAAAGACTCGGGTAATAGCATCTAGAGCTATGAAAAATGAACTCCAGCTTCTGGAAAATAATAATATTATTAATAATAATAATATATGGAATTTATATAGCGCTATATCTTGTAAAAACAAATCAAAGCGCTTGCATTCGACCTATACATCACACAAGCAATCAATAACAATTTATGAAAACACAAAAATCCAGACTAGACCCTGGGCCTCATGGTTGAAGGAGAAAGATTAGAGGGGCACTGGTTCCTCTGTGGGGATGCCGGGGACCTTTCAGTGTAAATAAGCATCCCCACTTTCTGGAAATTCTGTGCTGGGAATTCCCTCTTTTCTATCCCTCTTCTTGTCTCTGCCTTGTTCTTTTTCTTCCTGTCACCTTCTTATCTATTTGCTGTCTTCTTGTTCTTGTCCATTCTCCTGCCTGTATTATTTTTTTCCCAGTGAGACTTAAATTGAAAGATAACGATTCTTTTCCACGCAGAACTCCAGAAGCCAGACGTGCTGTGCCTGTGTAGATCATGCTTAATTGCAGCGCAATGCTTTATTGCTCTTATGACAGATAATAATATGTATTCATCATTGATAGGGTTTTTTGTTTTTTTTCATTATTGATAGTTGCTGTCAGAGCATAAGATGACAAAAAAGAAGAAAGGTGCCACTGAACTTGGATAGAAGTAGAAGGAAATCCATCTTTGAACAGGGGCATTATCATTATCATCGTCTAGATCTACCATCTTTCATTCAATAATGCTGTAACTTAAGCACAGCCAAAGGAACCATTTTTAGTACTTTGCTTGATACAGGAAATGAGGTACGCCTGAAACAAGGGGAAGCTTGAGGTTAGTGAGCAAAGAGTCAACATCTACCCCAGAGGACTTTTCATTTGATTAATGGCACTGTCAGAAAGTGTTCCGTCTTCATCATTTTACTGTTGAATCAAAATAGTTTGTTTTGAAGGTATCTACAGGTCCAATTGTGTGACTTTTTTTCTGTTGTTCCTTTGTCAAAATATATGTGTACTGTGTGTGCAGTTTGGCTGCTTTCCAGAAAGTGGAAGCTTTCTATACAGGAGGAAATATACAGGTGTGTTGGCATAATTCGTTTTTGTCAGGGGGAGGGGGCTCTTTTATTTATTTATTTTTTATGATCAATGAAAAGGAAGTTTGTTAAGTTTACACACTCCCGTTTCTTAGTTTAAAAAAAGGAAGCTTTGTTTACTTTCAGCCATATGAATTTTTCTTTGTTAACAGTTCCCTGTAGAACTGTTTCAGTAAGACTGTTGGATCTTGTAACTTGGCCATACCAACAGAAGTTACGTTTTCTGGCTGAATTCAACAGATATTTTTGTTGACCAATAATACTTTACTGTAAAAGTAACTTACATGGTTTGGAAAAAGGTTAGATAAAATTTTTATGTCAACTCTGTATAAATTCATTAGTTACTTTATAAATGCTGTTTTGAACTATCAGTATATGATATTAAAAAAACGTTTTATGGCCAAAATCA
This sequence comes from Stramonita haemastoma, assembly GCA_030674155.1. Classification (NCBI taxonomy): domain Eukaryota; kingdom Metazoa; phylum Mollusca; class Gastropoda; order Neogastropoda; family Muricidae; genus Stramonita; species Stramonita haemastoma. The sequence goes on along the minus strand of JASPKP010006064.1, from coordinate 2,711 downwards.
TCATGTATAAAAATGATTGAATTACTTGACTTCATGAGTGAAATTACTTGACTCATGACTGTGTTTCTGGTATGTAACTGACACTGACAGAAGTCCAAAAGTGATAATCGATAAAGGATGCATGTACGGTTTGTGTTAAAGATTGGGTCAAGATGTTTTTCTTTCATCGTCTCCTGTCTTGCCTCTAAGTTGAATGCTCATCCCTTCTTTCTCATCCTTGTTTCTCTTTTATTGGGCTCTTCTTTGTTGCCACCTGTTGACATGTGTGATTATTCAAATGTAATAGTCTTTTATCATCATTTTATTAAATCATTTCACAGATCAGCAAAGATGGACAGCACATGTTCAGTGGGATTGCACAGCATGTCAAGATCTTGGAACTGGAAACTGCCAAAACCACCTGCACAATTGGTCAGGTAAAAGCTTGAAAAAATGTTTTGTTTTTTTTCAAACCCTTTCTGTCATCTTTTGGTTTGTTGGGGAAGTGTCGTCACACAAAGAGTTCCAATAAATATAACATGTTTTGCACAGTGTCTTGCATTTTTTGTTTGGAGGATTTTTGTTGTTGTTTTGTTTAAGGATTTTACATTTTGTTGTTGTTTTAGTCTTTTTTTTTCTTTTTTTTTATCTTCTTGTCATTTAAGAAAGAAATGAAAATCGCTGTGGAGAAAAACAGAGCAGTTTTTAATTTCTCACACACATACATGAATATGTATACACATGCACATGACCTGTGTGCATGTAAGCAAGTGTTTAGACATAAAAAAGATATGTCGTCATGTGACAGCACAGGCATTGTATTCACGATTCATGTATACAGGGACGATATAACATTTATTCATTTTGTCGGCATCAATGTTTGTCATGGTCAGCCTCAGAGACATAGTAATGGCACTGCTACCTTTGATTCTTGCTGTTTTTTCCATGTGTAAGGACAGGTTTAAATATATATATCGATAACCTTTTTTGTAATGTTACGGTAAACTATTTATAGCTGATATCAGTTTTTTAAGTTTAACATATATATCTGTTTACATGAAAATGAAGAAGTCACTTCATTTTGTGTCCTTTATTATGTCTGTTTACATGAAGATGAAATGATCACTTCATTTTGTGTCCTTTATTATGTCTGTTTACAGGAGGATGAAGAAATCACTTCATTTTGTGTCCTTTATTATGTCTGTTTACAGGAGGATGAAGAAATCACTTCATTTTGTGTTGTATATTATGTCTGTTTACAGGAGGATGAAGAAATCACTTCATTTTGTGTCCTTTATTATGTCTGTTTACAGGAGGATGAAGAAATCACTTCATTTTGTGTCCTTTATTATGTCTGTTTACAGGAGGATGAAGAAAATCACTTCATTTTGTGTCATTTGTTATGTCTGTTTACAGGAGGATGAAGAAATCACTTCATTTTGTGTCCTTTATTATGTCTGTTTACAGGAGGATGAAGAAATCACTTCATTTTGTGTCATTTGTTATGTCTGTTTACAGGAGGATGAAGAAATCACTTCATTTTGTGTTAGCCCTGATGATGAGGTGAGTAAGAAAAAAAAAATCAATAGGATGAATGTGTTCACTTTGATTTGCCTGTTGGAATGGAAAAGGATTGTTTTAGTCTTGTTTTTTTTTTTATCTTCATGTCATTTAGGAAAAGAAATGAAAATCGCTGGAAATTTAGGAAAAGAAATGAAATTGTTCAAATTGTGAGAGTTTTGTTTTTCGCTTTATGTGTATCATGTGTTTTAGGTTTGTTGTTTTGGTTTTGTTTTCCCTGCACAGTGGCCTTGAGATGTCTTACACTGTTGTTGTTGTTTTTTTTCTCCATTGCTATCATGTCAACTTTTTGGTTTATGTGTTTTTGTCTGTCTTGTTCTTTTTTGGTTTTTTGTTTGTTTGTTTGTTTCTTTCTTTCTTTCTAACTAGTTAGCAATTCTTTTGTATGCTTGATTTAGTTTTGCTTCATGAGAGCATAAACAGAACAAAGAAATTCAAAGGATGAGCGTGATTTTCTTTTTTAAACAGAGTAGAGCCTTATGTGAAATTTACTGGTAATTATGCCTGTTGTATGGTGTTCATAAAGAGGTTAAATTTTGAAAGTAGTGAATACACTTTACATGAGGTGTAGACAAATAATTCTGTAATGCATGGTCTCTTTTGTCATTCAGTTTCTGGTACTTGCGACACAAAACTGCCTCTTGCGGAAGTGGAAATGGAAATCTAAGGAACTTGTTCACACTTGGAAGGTAAGTCATACGGCTTTTGTACTGTGAATTAAAGTAAGTTGCTTTTAAGGTGTAATAAATTAGACAAGACAACCTGTACTTTGTATAGAAACAATGATTTGAAACATCATGCAGAAGTTCAGAAAAGGTCCAAAGCTTTTGTGCTTAACACCATCTACATCCTCATCAGCATCCTCAGGTCAACACTGTCGTTGTGTTGATATCTTTCTGCTGTCAGTGCTTTTGTCACAAGTTGCTATGTTGACTATGAGGCAGCTGGGGCCAAATGAGTGTACTTTTTTTTTGCTGAACTCTGTTCACAGTGTCACTTACAGAAACCTTGATCTGGTTAAGGGTCAAGAAAAAACATTTTCTTTGTTTCTTTGTATACATGTGCACATTTTTATATGTGTGTGTGTGTGTGTGTGTGTGTGTGTGTGTGTGTGTGTGTGGGGTGTGTGTGTGTGTTTTATATTTTGTGTG
>JASPKP010000606.1:25000-30000 GCA_030674155.1 Stramonita haemastoma | reverse complement strand
TTAAATCCTGTTCCGCTTTTCGTAAGAGTAGGCCATCGTGTGCCGGTGGGAACAGATAACATTTACAAAACTACATACACACGGGGACTGGATGTAAAAAAGCACAAGAGTGCTTATCCCATTATCCTCGATAGAAAAGAATAAAATATAAAATAAAAATAAGATCCTATCTTGGGATAGGATGCATAGTGCCTGGTCTTCTCCTGTGCATGTAACTCTGCATGAAGATCTGCCCTCTGACCTCAGCTGACATATTCCTACTACCATAGAGCAGCTGATTTCTTTTAACAGTATGCATGCTTAAGTACTTTCCCGTTTCCGTAACCCACAGAACTCTGACATGAATGACCAGATCTTTAACGTGCATCTGTGATCTTTTGCATATGTATATAATTATATATATATATATATATAATATATATATATATATATATATATATATATATATATATATATATATATATATATATATATATATATATATCGAAGAGAATTAAGGCACTGGCCGGTCTGCGCTTAAAGTTAGCCTGGGAAAATCGTAAGTCATCAGACAGTGCTGCTAGATGTCATACTTATGAAAACTATGCAGGCGTTTTAACTGACACCATTAACGCTATTTTGATATAATTCTCTCCTGTCTCTCCTTCAGCTTCTGCCTTCTTTCTATGAACTGGGTCAATAAAACATAACACCATACTTAAGGGCGGGATAGCCTAGTGGTTAGAGCGCTGAGCTCATGATCTGAGTGCCTAGGTTTGAGCTACTACAGAGGCGTCCGTTTGAGGGGACCCCCGCCCGGAGTTACAACACCAGTGATGATTCCACTCCCCAAAAGTCCCTCAGATGAGACTGTAAACTGAAGTCCCATGCGCGAACACACACACACACACACACACACACACACACACACACACACCACACACACATACACACACACACACACACACACACACACACACACACACACAGCATCTTGTAAACACGTTAGAAAAGCTGTTTCGTCTTTTGAAAGAGTAGACTATTAAAATTTTCGTGCCAGTAGAAATGGCTAGCAAATTTTCAAAACTACATACACCCTAGAGTCGTATTAAGACATCAACCCCGAAGCCAGAATCCGGCTACCTAAAAGGTGGGGTGAACGGTCGTATACGCAAAATCTTACCGTTGGTGAACCTCAGAGCTCTGGTCAAGGAACGGGGTAAAAAATATACGAATCAGAACCCTTTGATTTGTTTGCTTTACGAGATTCAGCGCATTAAAAATGTACATGATATTGTTATAATTATATTATCATTAAATGATACTAACAGTAAACAAGAAGCCATACTAAGATAAATGTTTCTACTCTAAGTCTTTTTTCCTCTTCAAATTATTGGCGGATGAAAAAATGATAAATAAACAAACAAAAAATTAGCAGAGAGAAATAGTGTTATGCAACAATCGTAACACAATCCCACAACACAAAACGGTGTCCACCTTTATTATCCCCCCCCCCCCCACCCCCAAAGTCTGCCAACTACTTTTAGATTGTGAAATTCGAGCTACTCTCCAGGGAGAGAGAACGTGTCGCCACAAGAGCAGCGCCACCCATTTTTTTTCTCCCAAGCGTGAAATTTCAGGCTTGTATCCCCAGAGAGAGGACATCGGTGCAAGAGCAATGCCACCCTTTCACACACACACACACACACACACACACACACACACACACACACACACACACACACACACACACACACACACACACACACACACACACACACACACACGCACACACACACACACACACACTGCACATTCTGCGTGACTCATGTTCATTAATGTATTAATAGTACAGTTCTGTTGCTAAATATTGCCATAATTCTTCGTGACTCATGCATACTTAATAATAATAAAGTAGCCCAATATTGGCATACCTTACAAGCCTATATATACCTTTTGAGCTGACTGCTTACAAATGAAAGAGGAATTCTAAATGTTGACAACGGATGACTAAACATACAGCCTTTTGCGGTTTCTTCCTTCATGTGTCTAATAGCTCAAACTTCATTTCTGTGTTGGAAGTTATATTACCTGGATTTCAATGGATCTAAAAGAATTTTGTAGGAGTAAGAGGTGTGGGGTTTGTGTGTGAGGCTTGTGTTGTGTGTGTGGTGTGTGTGTGTGTGTGTGTGTGGTGTGTGTGTGTGTGTGTGTGTGTGTGGTGTGTGTTGTGTGTGTGTGTGGGTGTGTGTGTGTGTGTGTGTATGTGTGTGTGTGTGTGTGTGTGTGTGTGTGTGTGTGTGTGTGTGTGTGTGTGTGTGTGTGTGTGTGTGTGTGTGTGTGTGTGTGTTGTGTGTGTGAACACTGTGTGTGTGTTAGTGTGTGTGTGTGTGTGAACACTGTGTGTGTGTGTGTGTGTGTGTGTGTGTGTGTGTGTGTGTGTGTGTGTGTGTGTGTGTGTGTGTGTGTGTGTGTGTGTTGTGTGAACACTGTGTGTGTGTGTGTGTGTGAACACTCTGTGTGTGTGTGTGTGTGTGTGTGTGTGTGTGTGTGTGTGTGTGTGTGTGTGTGAACTCTCTCTCTGTGTATGCGTTTGTGTGTGTGTGTGTGTGTGTGTGTGTGTGTGTGTGTGTGTGTGTGTGTGTGTGTGTGTGTGTGTGTGTGTGTGTCAACATTTTCAAGTCAAAATTTTATTTCTAGATAGTGTGTGTGCGTGAAAATGTTATTTCCACGTGGTTGTGTGTGTGTGTGTGTGTGTGTGTGTGTGTGTGTGTGTGTGTGTGTGTGTGTGTGTGTGTGTTGTGTGTGTGTGTGTGTGTTGGGGAATAACTCGGTTAATGTTTTTTTGTTTATTCGGATGAGACTATAAACCGAGGCCCCGTGTGCGAACCCACGCAGAACATCTTACGCACAAGTTAAAACCCCGTTCCGCCTTTCAGAAGAGCAGGCCATTGTGTGCCGGTAGGAGTGGATGACAAAATAAAAAAAAACAACCAGCATGCACACAGGTGTCGTGTTTAGACACCATCCCTGAGGAAAAATCGGGGAGTTGGAGTCTCCAGGACGGTTCGAGGCTGCATATGGCAATGTTCTGGTGGCTCCTGCGACGGTACTGGAACCATTCGTATCGGTCATTGCCTTTCCAATGGATCATTCCAGTGGCGTGGAGAGGGGAGGGGGGGGGGGGGTCTGCTGCATGGGTAACAGCTTGCCCTCCATACTTACTTACCCAGGCTTTGCGCTCTAAAGACTAGAGCGCAACTCCAGTCTTCCGAGACTGATGGGTGCGTACTTACCAGTTGCCAAATACACTACAATATAGGATTGTGTTTTTTTATTTTAAAAAAAATCTGCAGCACTTTTTATGCTACTGAAGTGTTGCATTGTTGAATACCATCATTAGTTCTCACGGAAGATAAGCATGGCATCAACATGGCCAAAGGAATGCAAACACTAAAAGAACAATAATCCTGCCAATACCCAGAGTGAAAGTTTTATTTTTCAACTCCCGCTTGCTTCCCTTGCACCGTTGAAGACAATCGACTAGGGCCTAGACAAGGCCAAACCAGGCCAGGCCTTGCCTAACCCAAACGGTAGCTGACTGACTGTGCCAGGCACTGCTGGCTGTAGTATGTCGATGGCGGTATTCAATCACACACACGCACACCCAAGCGTTCCAACGCACAAGCTGAGGTGACGATCGGGCACAGGGTAAGTAAGTTTTTACCAAGTCGTTGATTAAAAACGCTCTTGATAGATCTAGAAGTGATTCCTAAATCAAAGCTATGACTGTGATTTATGCATGCTATATTTTCCTAACCGCGATCGGCAGGGCTGGGCGATTTTGTCGCTGGTTGTGCTGTACTGTGGGTGTGTGTGTGTGTGTCGGAAGCTGTGTCGCCGTCGCCGACGTTGACACTGAAAAGTGGCATTGTCGTCTGGTTTACCCGTTCAAAGCGACTTCGTTTTCTTTTTGCGTTATTTGGAACACAGCGACACACGAAGCTGCTTGAAGCTTTTCCAGCGTTTTTGATCATTTACTGTGCATGCATTAAACTTAGTCGTTGTCTTTTTAAAATTTTTTTTAAAAATTTGGTTGACCCTCATCGAATTTCATAGCCCGAGCAGTTGAATTCCATCGTGCAGATCTTTGGGAGGGGACGTTATTCTTGTTGGTTATGTCTATCATGTAGCAGACGATAGGTTTTCTGCGAAGTTTGGGGAAAAAATAAACAGGATCTAGCTGTGTTTGGGTGTTTTAGCGTGCTGGGTGGAGGCCTACTGATATTTATCATCTGTTTCAGCATCGCCAGAGAGAATCGGGTATGTGGAAGGTTTTTGATTATCTATTTATTTTATTATCAGAGTGAGGTGTGATTTTTGTACAGTGTTACATAAATCGTCTTTTCCCTTCGATGTATTGTGTAGCAAATAGCTGCTCAAGAATAGAATAGATCGGTACAAGAATTAACTGTTAAAAATTGCATAGAATAAATAACAAGCCACGGAGAAACTGATAATATGTGTTTGTTCTAAAAAGTGAAGACTTGTGAAGTTTTCAGTTGAACCAAGAGGTGCCTCGTTTTATTGGTAGTAGATTTTTTTTAGTCCTCTGGTCTTACGTAACATTCGGATCGAGTCATTCATTTTCTGAGACCTACTTACACTAGGCTTTCACTTGCTGCTGTTGAAATGTTGATGGTGGTGATTCAATGTGGTCGTGTACAGGATTGAGAAAGATAAAAACAAAAACAAAAAAAACATCAACCATCAAACACAAAATTGAATGTGTGAAATATTCCCCTGTGACAACTTACCGGTTGACACAAACAAATTTTGCTCTGTTGAACTTGTGTGAAGCGGTCTTCTGCCCATGCCATACTGGCTTTCAAGGAAATAGGGGCCTATGTATTTAAGCCGTTGTATAGGCCTAGTTTATACCCCATGGGAAAAAAGTTTTCTGTTGTTGTTTTTCATCTGATCTCATCCATAATTACGCAGTAGAAATGACTATCCCCAAC
>JASPKP010000606.1:20000-22500 GCA_030674155.1 Stramonita haemastoma | reverse complement strand
GAAGAAAAAAAGTGAAAAAAAGTCAGACTGGTTAATACAGGTTTGCAAATTTTGTTTTTAGAAACTTTCAAGAACAAGTCGTACTTATATTGGTTAGTAAAGCGTTGAAAATAAAAAAAAAAAACAAAAAAAAAGAAAAAAAAAAGAAGAAATGGTGGTCAATCTAGTTTGTAAAGCATTGTAGATTTGATTAGGTTAATGTAAAGGTAAAGGTGTCCCATAGTCTATGTTGTCGTAGGGGAACGGGGCATCAGAAACCTCAGCTTCTCTAGAGGCTAGCATATTATTAAGGGCGGCGCCCATCTCCTCTCCCTCTCTGCTTTACCTTCCCTGACCCTAAAGAGGGCAGGTACCCATTTACAGCTGGGTGAACAGGACTCCTGTACTGAAGCCAAGGTGTGCAAACGGTCACCCGTCGAAGAGGTAACCACGCTCGATGCTGCTTAACCTTAGCTTGGGGAAAGCTAGCGCCCTGACCACTGAGCTATCCCGTGATGTAAGAGATAAAAAATGAATAAGAAAACGAAAAAAGAAAGAAAGAGTAAAAAAAAAAGGGGTGGTTTGATTGGTTAGCAAAGCAATACATTTTTTTTTCGTTCCTCATCTAGAGTTCCGAGGTTGTCCACTGATGAGATTTTGGGTATGCGGCCGTTTTTACCCACCGTTAAGGTAGCCGTATTTCGACTCCATGGAATCTGATTTTTAAACTCCTTTACAGAAGTGAGCATGCTTCTTTTCTTTGATATGTGCAGTTCTGATACTGCCAGATATACCATCTCCTTCTTTGCTTTGTAAAGAATTGGGTTGTATTCCACTTTTAATCATGACACATTTCTCTGAATTTTGAGATACTGTCCTTGAAGAAAGTGCGTCGCCACAGGAGCAGCGCCACCGTTTAAAAAATCCTGTCTTTGCCAGGGACAGTTCTTTTATTCCCGTAGGTTCTTTTACGTGCGTAGAATTCGAGTTGCACACGGAACCTCAGTCTGTAATAACAACCAAAAAACTAGCACCCAAACCGTCACAGAGGGTCAAGTATAATTCGGGGGGGGGGGGGGGGGGGGGGGGGGGGGGGGGGGGGGGGGGGGGGGGGGGGGGGGGGGGGAGGATTCAGGCACAAACGGAGATCAAACCCACACTTCTGGCTTTCGAGGCAGGTGTGTTACCTCTAAACCACCGATCCACCAATAAATTTGAATGATTAGAAAAGGAGAGGAGGAAAAAGGGTACTTAGTAGTAATTATGGTGGATAGGTGGCCTAGAGGTAGGTAATGCACCTGCTTAGAAAGCGAGTAGTTACGGGTTCGATCGCCGTTCTAGCCCGAACTTTTCCCACCGTCCACTAGACCGTGAGAGGTGGTCTGGATATTTATCTTCCGATTGAGACTATAAACCGAGGTTACCTGTGCAATATACATTTTGCGCATGTCAAAGAACGAACAGCAACAAGAGGATTGTCTCTAGCACAATTCTATAGACCTCCCCCCCCCCTCAACTCTTATATGAAAACAAATGCACTTGCAAACAGGACTTTTAAACATAAATTTGGACAGAAGCCTGAAGTTCATGCAGAGAAATCTGTAGTACTGACTGTGGTATACAATGCAGTGTAATAGTATGCAATACGATACGATATGATACGGTATGATACGATACGATACGATAGCTAAACATTGCGGCCAGTTGTAAGTCGATAGTTCATGGTGCATTATATGAAATGTATTTATTGCATTGTATCACTGATTGCTGATACCTGTATATTGTATTATGTCTATCGCGGCAGTGTGGTTGTTCATTCATTCATCGTGTTGGTTTCGTTGTTCTTCTTTTTTTTTGGGTGGGGTTTTGTCGTTAGGGTGGGCTTTTTGTTTGTCTGTTTGGGGTATTTTGTTGTTGTTTTAAGGTAGTAGTTTATAATTTGCTGTACTTTTTTTTTTAAAACTTTCAATTGAAGTTATCGTTCCTTTTTGGGACTGATGCCAAGTGATGGATGTTTGATCTGGAGTTTTCACTTTTTTTTGGAGGAGGAGAAGTGAGGGGGGAGGGGGGGTGGGGGGGGGGGAGGAGGTTGTTTACGGTTTTGCTGGGGAGTTTCAACGGTGTCTGCCTTCATGGTCGCCTGTGCAATAAACATTAGAAACATTACAAATAAACATTACAAAGATTGCAAATATATATTAGAAATAAACTTTACAAACAAGCATTACAAATAAACGTTACAAACATAACAAAAATGTTACAAACATTACAAACAAACATTACAAATAAACACTACAAACATTACAAATGAACATTACAAAAATTACAAACAAACCTTACAAACAAACCTTACAAACAAACCTTACAAACAAACCTTACAAACAAACATTACAAATAAACATTACAAACATTACCACAAACATTACAAATAAACATTACAAACATTACCGCAAACATTACAAATAAACGTTTCAAACAAACACTACAACTAAGCATTACAAACAAAACATTACAAACACTA
>JASPKP010000606.1:12500-15000 GCA_030674155.1 Stramonita haemastoma | reverse complement strand
AATATGATCCGATGGCGTTTTCAATTCTAGTTTTCACTTCTTCGCTAGTGATGGGATCTAGGAGTTTGCGCTTGGCCGTGTGCCCAAGTCATAGGGAACAATGGGATAGGAACAATGGATTCATTGTGTTCTTTCTCCACTAGAGGTAAATTTTATTACGAAAAAGATAGAACATGACATAGTGGAAAGTGAGTGCGCTGCAGACAAGCAGTGCAGTTTGAAATGTTGCCTTTTAGACGGGTAGCAATATTTACCTAACAGCTAGCATGATTTATGCCTTTTCAGTTCGGGGGGTGGGGGTGAGGGGAAGAGAGAGAGAGAGAGAGAGAGAGAGAGAGAGGAGAGAAGAGAGAGGGAGAGAGAGAGAGAGAGAGAGAGAGAGAGAGAGAGAGAGAGAGAGAGAGAGAGAGAGGAGAGAGAGAATGGATGGATGAATGAAGGATTGAAGGAATGAATTATCATCTTTATTTTTAAAGGGTTACAGATAAGCATTTGTATTTTTTTCATCCTGCCCTTGCCCTGATTAGAGAGAGAGAGAGAAGAGAGAGAGAGGAGAGAGAGAGAGAGAGAGAGAGAGAGAGAGAGAGAGAGACAGACAGACAGACAGACAGACAGACAGACAGACAGACAGACAGACAGACGCAGACAGACAGACAGACAGACAGACAGACAGACAGACAGACAGACAACACAACACACGCACAGAGAGAGAGAGAGAGAGAGGAGAGAGAGAGAGAGAGAGAGAGAGGAGAGAGAGAGAGAGAGAGAGAGAGAGAGAGAGACAAGGCAAGGCAAGGCAAAGTCTTTTATTCGAGGATAATAGATAAGCACTCGTGTGCTTTTTTACATCCAGTCCCCGCCCTTTTCAGGGATACATCAAGTTGAAAATATACTAAACATAAGACTTTACGCAGTACCAAACAACACACAAGAATAAAGGACACTATATATGATAAGGTATTAAAATGCACTCTTTCAGAAGACAAAAATCAGAAGTCACACACAAAAAATTTTTGATTATAGAAAAAAAAGAAAAGCGTTAGTAGATAAGGAGCAAACAAGAGAACAAAATGAATTAGACAACCGAAAACATCAATCCACCACTATCTATCAAAAATTGTACATGTAATATAAATCATACATTTGGATAGAAGGGGATTTTTTTTTTTAAACTAGCAGAGAGAGAGAGAGAGAGAGAGAGAGAGAGAGAGAGAGAGAGAGAGAGAGAGAGAGAGAGAGAGAGAGAACCACACAAAGAAACACACAGAGACAAATATATAAACAAAAAAAGCTCAATCATTTCCTTTTCCTGCAAAACAAACAAAAACCCCAACATAAAACAAAAACCCAAACCCACCAAACAAACCAAACCAACACAAAATATGAAGGGAGCATAAACGTAACCACGAGGCACACCGGTGCAGCCGCCTCAGTTGCAAGGGAGATAAGCAGCCTGAAAACAAACAGGGAGTAGAAGGGAGGGATGACGGCTGACGATACCCTATCTATCTAGGGGGGTGTGGGAGCTGTCTGGTCCCTTCACTATAGACACCTTTCAGTTTTTGGGGAGGGTGGGGGGAATGGGGAAGGGGGGTGGGGGGGTGTTGTATCGTGCACAAAGTGCGGACAGAGAGAGGGAGGGAGGGAGGGAGGAAGGGGGAGAGAGAGAGAGAGAGAACTCGAACTCGAACTCGAAGGGTTTATTCATGAAAAAAGGCCATTGGCCCATACATGAAGGGGGTTGCCGAATAACGATAACGATAATTGCTTTAAGCTGACACACCACGCTACTCCAAGCCATGGAAACCACAGCATTGATTAGTAATGTACATCGAGACACGAAACTCTTTACTGTCCAGATATGTTACGGCATTCCGAGCCTTTCTTTCGTCCAGTCTTTGTCACACACACACCCTTAGGTCTAGGCTAGGCCTAGCCAAGACACCGCTGTAATAGTTCTCTAAGTGTCGCTAAGTCCCTTGAAGCACACGATAGGGTCTCCGTGTGTAGTGTGTTCTGGATTCGCTTCCCATTCCGCAAACTGGCGAGTTTGACACGTTCCTCTTTTAGCATGTTTTTCTCTTGCTGTTTGACAAACCAGTACACACACATACTGGCTCAGTGTCTGGTTGGCATGCGCACTGGATCACAATGTCGTCTGACTCACACGTCACAATATCTTCACCGTCTGAATGATGTAGCACGGATTTTCTAAAGTGTGTATTTCTTTGTCTGTCTCTTAGCCTTTTCTGTACGGATCTATCAGTTAGAGTAGCCACGTACTGTTTGACATTTCTTGTGTTGAATGCACCAACAATATTATCATCGTTCACCTCAGGCTGCAAAACACACATATCAGCACAGTCACTACAATCAGACATACAGGGAGGTTCTAAATCAACCGATGATGGCAACTTAACTGATGTTTTTGTGTTGATATCCTGTGTGTGTGTTGTTGGTAGGTCTATTCCATGTGTATTTACACATGCTGTATTCCCCC
>JASPKP010006063.1:0-14831 GCA_030674155.1 Stramonita haemastoma | reverse complement strand
TAAAAGTGTCAGACCTCAAAAAAATTTAAAAAGAAAAATTGCAAACGAAAATGTTCCTTTGCATTTGGTGGAGTAAAAATTTTAAATGTAAAAAAGCCCTAAGAAGGGTCGGGGGAAATGGTTAAGACGTTTGTTTGCCAACAAGAAAACCCAAAGAGGTTCGGGGTTCGTTTCCCCGCCTACCCTTTGTTTCCATTTTGAGGGAAAAAAAAAAAAATCTGAAATGTAAGCCCTTTTCAGATGAAATATAAACTGGACCTTTTGCGAACGCAGGGAAAACTTTTTCCACAATTAAAAAAAACCCCGTTTGCTGTTTTTAAAAAGTAGGTCTTAGTGCGTTTTGAAAAGGGGAAGGGGCAGAAAAAACCCCTCTCCAACATGCACCTGGTGGCGCCGCGCGCGCGCCGTTGGTTGTGTGTGTCTGTTGTCTGTCTGTCTTTTTTGTTTCTGTGTTCTGCTGTCTTTTTCTGTCTGTCTCTGTTCGTCTCTGTGTATGAAAGGGTATTGTGTGTAGGGGGCTTAGGTTGGGAAAGGGAGAGGCAAGGAAAGGAAAGGATGTTTACGGGGGTATGGTGCAAAAATTTTAAAGCAGTGGGGTAAAAAATTTGGGGGTCTAATTTTTCTTACAGGTTTAGTTTGGGTCGGTGGTGGGTTGTTTTTTTTTTTTTAAAAAGGAGCAATTTTTAAAATAAAAATATAAAAAAAACCCGGTTTGAAACTAATTTGACCAATTTGACCGGTTGCTTACACAGAATCCCCTTTGGTAAACCCGGGGGAACTATAGCCAAGGAATAAACCAAAAGTGGACAGTAAAATCATCTGTTGGGAAAAACTAGAGATTCTGTTTTAAACCCTCCGTAATAAAGTACTGTAGCTAGTACCATTGTGTCTATAGCTATTACATATGTCTATGTGCCTATTGTGTCCAAAATTTTTCTAACATTTAACCGACCATCTACAGAAACCTTTTACCCCCTTTTAACTTTTTATAACACAAAACCTTTACATAACCTCAACTCAAACCAAACCTCCCTTCCCATGTGGAACACAATAGACAGTAGATTTTGGTATATGCTGACACACTTTATTTCGTTCGCTCCTATTGGCTAGAATGAAAAAGTGCCTGGTCTCTTTCCCACGCTGCTCCTTTGCAGGAGGTCTTCCCTTGCTGGCCTCCCCCACACATTTCCATACGGGGGCAGTTCATTAAGAAGTTTTAAACGAAAAAAAAAAAATTATGCTAGAAGAAAAAAAAAAGCAGGAAATAGACTTGGTGGGTAGGAAAAAAAGTGAAGATAGAGCCCAAGGGAAATCAAAAAGAAAGGAAAAGGAAGATAAAAAGGGGAATTTTTTCTTGCAGAACTTGCCAGAAAGTGGGGGGGGCTTTTTTAGACGAAAGTCTCCGGTTTTTTTTTTTTTTTTTTTTTTTTTTTTTGGGGGGGGGGGAGGGGGGGGTGTTTGACAAATCCTATATTTTATTTTCGGGGTCGGGGGGGGAGGAGGGATGCTGAATTTTAGCGAAATTTAGAAGGAAGGGGGGAGGGGCAGAGGAAGGGTAACGTTTTTTTGTCATGGGATGGGAGGAAATTGCATTTGAAAAAAAGTTTTTTAAAAAAACAAATTAAGGGTTGGGTTGTGGAATGCCCAATTTTTTTTGGCAAGGGGGCTTTTTTTAAAAGTTTTAAAACAGAAATGGGGGGGGGGGGCACTGATGTTAAAAGGGAAATTATTGAAAATCATTGACCCAAAAACGTAGACTCCCTGCAAAATTTAGGCTTAGTAAAGTATATTCTGTTTTTGTATGTGTTTTTTCCCCGCGTGTGTTTTCGCGTGTGGTGTTTGCCGCCCGCGGGGTGTGTGTTGGGGTAAAGGTGTTAAAAAAAAAAAAAATAGCCGTTAGCGAAATAACAAAATTAAGTTGCCCCTGCATGTAGGGGGATTTTATAAAAGAAAATTTTTTAAATTGCTGGTTTTAAACCGCTGTAAAAAAAAAAAAAATTGACTTTTTTTTTTAAAAAAATGTTTTTTAATTTGGAAAGGGGAGGTAAAGGAAGTAGTGAACTGTGAATTTAAAAGAATTGCCAGTATTTTTTTTTTTCAAAAAATTTTTAGTGTAAAATTTTTATTTAACAAACTTGCACTAAACAGGCAGGAAAGCTCGTGGTCAAGAACTCATTGTAAAGGGATATCCGCCCTTTTTTGGGGAAACGGGGGTATTTTAAAGCACGGGGAGGGAGGGGGATGTGCGCTGCCCTCAATTCGCTGGCCCCGGGGAAAGCGGGGTCTCGAAATTTTTCTCCCAACGACCACAAGGGTATGGAAACACTTTACCTTTTCGGAATTGAAAAGGCATTGTCCCTTTTTTATCTTTTTTTTAATTTTTTCGGTAAGGTTTCAAGAAAAAGTCAAATCTGTCTTTTTTCTAAATATATATATAATATTATTATTTATATATAAAGATAGGGGGGTAACTTGTATTAGTATGTCCTTTTACCTTTTTCCTTCTTCCCGTTTGTTTTGCCTTGGTCAGGGACTGTCCACTTCCCGGTCATACATGTAACACTGGGCCCCTCAGTGACTACCCCGCTTTATTATTCCCCTTTTTAACCGAACTAAATCTCTATAGCGTCCTCTTGATTGTTTTTTTTTGGGGGGTTTTTTTTTTTCCCCCAAAATGGTTTTAAAAAGGAAAACAGGTTGGAGTTTTTCATATTTTAATTAAAAAAAACAAAAACCTATAAAAAAAAAAAAAATAACGGAAACATAAAGCAATTTTTTAAATAAAAAAATAAATAAAAAAAAAATAAATAAATAAATAACGAAAAAAGTAACTGGGGAAAAGGGGGGTTGGAGACCCCACCCAAGTTTTTATTATTGTATTAGTATTGTTTTTGTTGTTGTTTTTGTTGTTGTTGTTTTTGTTGTTATTATTATTATTGTTTTTATTAGCAAGACTGGGTAAAAAAACTTTGACAGTGCTCATTGTGCGTGATTTTGGGGCTGTTTTTGGCATTTGGCCAACCTTTTCATTTTGCTGTTAATTGCTTTTTCTAAGCATGAAGCCTAACCTGCATGTCCAGCCCAAAATTTTCCCAATACAGGAAAAAGTGAAATTTTTTTGTATTCTTGCAAAAATCAATGGGTAGTTTTTGATGGGGTTTTTTTTTTTTTTTTTAAACAGCCCCGTCTTCTCGATTTTTCTTTTCTGTCTCAAACGATACCCGGGTTGGTAACATAAATGGTTTTTAACATGTGTGATTTTTTTTTTTTTTTAACGTGGGTGATGGTAAACTGTTTTTCCCCAGTTGTAGAACCAAAAATTGGCTCTATTTCAAGCGGGACAGTCAAAATTTTTTTGATTTTGTGTGTGGGGTGTGTGTGTTTTTGGTTTTGTGTGGGTGTGTGGGTTTTTTTGTTTGGGTTTTTGGTGTGTGTGTGTGTGTTTTTGTGGGGGGTTTTTGTGGGTTTTTGTGTGTGTAGTTGTGTGTGTTGGGGTGTGTGGTTTTTTTGTAGGGGGTTGGTGGGGTGTGGTGTTTTTTGGTGTGTTTTGGGTGTGTGTGTGCTTTTTAAAAAGATTTAGCAAAGATAAACGTGCTTTTACACAGGAATTTTTTGTTGTTGTTTTTTATACAAGGATAATGGGAATAAGCACTCGTGTGCTTTTTTTTTTTCATCCAATTTTCCTTTGTGTGTGTTTGCATTTTGTAAATTTTGTATTGTAATTCTAAACAGTTTTGATGGTATCTGTATCTATTCTAAAGTTTTTGTTTTTTTTTGTTTGTTTTTATAACTTTACTCTTTACTTCATACCACAGCAATACATTCTAAAACTTACTTCATCACATTCAATACATTTTTCATTTTCTTTATACCCCATGTAAAACACTTTTTAATCTTTACTTTATACCACACTGCATACACTTCTGCCTTTTTTTCAACCATGCTGCAATACACTTCAATACACTTCTACATCTTTTTCTTCATCACATTGCAAACCTTCTACATCTTTCTTATCCACATGCAATACACTTCTACTCTTTATTATACCACACGCAATCACTTTTATACATTTTTTTTTGTTTTGTTTGTTTTTTTTTACTCTACTCTTTTCTTAAAAAACTTACAATACACTGCTTTTAAATTCACATCTTTACTATTTTTTTTTTTTTTTTTAAACAACTTTTTAATATCTGCAGTTGTGTGAATGTCTCGTATTTTTTGTTTACAGACATTGTTTTTCCCCTAAGGGTTTTTTTTTATTATTTTATGTTCTTTTTTCTTCTTTTTTTTTAATCCGTCCCTGTGTATTTGGGCCCCCGCGGGAGTCGATGGGTTTGGGGGTTTTGGGCTCGTAATCTAAAGGTTTTCGGGTTTGATCCCGCTGTCGCTATGGGGTTGTGCCCTTTGGAAAAAGGCCTTTACGGCTTTTTTCTCACCCCACCAGGGGGGGAAAAGGGGGACCAACCTTTTGTTGGGGGGTTTTTCCCTGCGAAGACGGCGTCCCCATCCAGGGGGGAGTCTAGGATCTCACGCTTAGCGCCACAGAAACCGGATAAGCACCGGGCCCGATGGCCTTAGGCTGGGGGCAGACTTTTAACTTTTTAACCTTTGTTTTGCGTTTTTGTAAATTTTTTTTGGAATTCAAGACAGTTTTTTCATGGGATCTGTCTCTATTTTTAAATTAGTTAAAGCCCTCCGCCTTGTTTTTTGCCCCCCCTTTCCCCCCATATCATATTTTCCCCGGGACAACTGTAGAGTTGCACGAGTTTTTTAGGAATATTTTTTTGTTGAAGTGATTTTTAGGTGCATTTTTTAAACGTATTGAACTGAACTGTTTTTCAAATAATTTTTTTTACTCCCCCAAAAACGTAAAAAAGAACCCCCCCTTTGTCAAGGCATGTTGGACGTTTTGCTTTTGGGGTTGCAAGTTTTATCATGATTCCTTGCTTTTTTGGTACACTTTGATACAAAAAAAACCCACTGCTTTATTTTGCTTCTAAACCCCTTCGCTTGTTTCAGAATCCCAACTGAAGTACAAAGGTGTAGAAAAGTTTACCTACTTTGATTACCATAATCATTATTTGGATGATGAAGAATGCTGTTCTTTAGAGGCCAACAAAAAGTTGTTTGTCGCTAGTTTTGTTTCCATTATTTACTTTTTTTGTCACAATAGCTCTGTAAAAAAATGGTTTAAAATTTTTTATAATTATTAGAATGTTTAAACAGAAGTGGTGAGCACACACCACAGGCCGACTGACCTTTTTCCCCTGAGAAAAATACCAGCTTTCACAATCCTCTTGAAATTTTAAGCTGATGATTTGCATTATTTTTTTTTTTTATTTACCCTTTATATCAGTCGTAAAGATAAAGACTGGAACAAAAAGTGTTTTTTCACTTCTATGTTTAAAAGCACATTAAAGAGCAGACTATTTTTGGTCAAAAATTTGAATAGTGCGATAATTCAAAAAAAACAAAAAATCAGTGGGTCAGTCATTGTGTCCTGCTGGTCAGAGATTGGAAAAAGCCCCCCCCCTTCGCAAAAAAGGGTGGAGTTAGGTTGGGGAGCCGGCTCGCATTTTTAAATCAACGAAATAAAAAGGAATTTTAAGAGTTATTTTTAATAAAAAATTGTCAAAACTGGGTAAAAAAATTTATCAAGGAAGCACCAAAAATTTTGCGTTTGTGATTTTATTGTGAATTTAAACTGGCCGAGGGACAGTTGAAAATTTTTTGGTGGTTGTGGATAAGTTGTGTATTTATCCGTTTATTTTTTTTTTTATGTTTACTCTTTTTTGTATGGTTGTAACTGCTTGTTTTCTCTTTTGAGTATTATTTTGAAATTTAATTGACATAAATATGACCCAAAAATAAAACAAACTTATTTTCTTTGTTCAGATTCCTTTAAAATATTGGTTTCAATTTTATAGTGTAAAATATAGCACAAGATCCGGAATTTAAAATACACCCGTTTCTCTTCTCTCTCTCTCTCTCTCTCTCTCTCTCTCTCTTTTTCTTCTCTCTCCTCTCTCTCTCCCCTCTCTCTCTCTCTCTCTCTCCCTCTCTCTCTCTCTCTCTCTTCTCCACCCCACCCCACTCCACCCCACTCGGCTTGTCTATCTCGCTCTCCCCATTTCTTAACTTTTTAAATATTGCCTACAATGTTTGCCCTAAAAGCATTTTTCTCTAGAATTTTTTTTCATTTCTTTTTTTTTTTTTTTTTTTTTTTTTTAATTTGAATCTTTGAAAAGTTTTTTTTAAAAATTGATTGAGAATTTGGGGGCCTCCCTTTTTGTCTTTCCTCACTATTTTTTTCCTAAAATAACATTTAAATATATCGTATCTAAATATACGCAAACTTTTTTAGCCCTTTCGCAGCAAATGTGAAAATTCCCTATCAAAAAATAAACATGCCAAAACAAATATATTTTTAAAAATTTAAAGAAACCCCATACGGTGATAATTTTTGGAAATTTTTTGGGTTTAATTTTATATTCTTGCAAAAAAAAAAAAAAAAATTTAAAATTTCAAAGCGCTGGCTTTTAAAACAGGGCCGGAAACAGAAAAAAGGGCTCGACAGCAAAAATCGCAAAAAAATCTTTAACCTTTTTAAAAATACAATACCGAAGGTTGCGCATGCAAGCACGACATACAGGCCACGAAACCCGATACAACAAGCACCCCAACCACGCGCGCGGGGTTAAACAGGGCACACGCACACACACCCCACACCCAACCAAAAACGCACACGCACACACCCGCCCCCCCCCCCCCCAAAACACCACACACAAAACAAAACACGCACGCACGAAACGGCAGTTTTTGTTTTCCCGGGGCGGGCGCAGCCAAAATTTTAACTTAGCCAGGGGTAAAATTTGGGGGTTTTGAATTTTCGGGTTGGGTTTTTGGGTTGGTTTTTTTTTTTTTTAAAAAAAAAATTGAAAAAATTTCGGGGGTTTTTAAAGAATAAAGGGAAATCAAAAAACAATATCAAAAGAAAAAAAAGGATTTTATTGCAAGATTAAACACCCAATCCCCTTTCCCGGGCCCCAAAACGCACACCCGCAGGTTTGGCCGGGGGGTTTTTTTTTTTCCCTTTTTTTCTTTTTTCTTTTTTTTTTGGGGGTGTTTTGGGCGGCTGTGGGGGGGGCAACGACCCTGCACCCTGTTTTTGGTCCCATCATAATTTATTTTCAGTTTTAAATTTTGTGTAATAGGCAAAGTCCCCAAAAAACCCGGGGATGGCGACAAATACCAAACAGCCAAATTTTCTCAAAAAACAGGATTAAAATGCTCAAATTTGTTTCGTGTGTTCGAGGGTGAAGTCCCCGTCACTCTACAAAACCCATTATGGCAAGAAAATCCCCCCCACGAAAACGCTGTGTTTTTTTTTATGTTTTTGGGCCCTTTTTTCTTGCTGTTTTTGACGTCAGAAACTTTGGTTTTTTTAATGATTTTTTTTTTTTAAAAAAAAAAAAATTTTTTTTTTTTCAAAAATTTTTTTTTTCCTTTTAAAAAAAAAAGGGTTTTTAAAAAGGGGGTTTTTTTTTTTTAAAAAAAGGGGGTTTTTTCCCCCCCAATTGGTTTTTTTAAAAAAACCCCCCTTTTTTTTTTTTTTTAATTTTTTTTTTTATTTTTTTTTTTTTTTTTTTTTTTTAAATTTTTTTTTTTTTCTTAAATTTTTTTTTTGGAATTTAAATTTTTTTTTCCGAAAAAATAAATTTTTTAAAAAAATTTTTTAAAAAAATTTTAAATTTTTCCCCCCTTTGGGGGTTTTTTCCCCCCCCTCTCTCTTTTCCCCCCCCCCCCCCTCTTTTTTTTTTTCTCCTTTTTCCCCCC
Organism: Stramonita haemastoma; assembly: GCA_030674155.1. Lineage (NCBI taxonomy): Eukaryota > Metazoa > Mollusca > Gastropoda > Neogastropoda > Muricidae > Stramonita > Stramonita haemastoma. The sequence continues at coordinate 6,995 of JASPKP010006063.1, read as the reverse complement.
CCCCTTTTTTTTTAAAAAAAAAACAAAAAAAAAAAAAAATTTTTTTTTTCCCCTTTTTTTTTGGGGGGGGGGGGGGGTGGGTTTTTTTTTTGGGTGGTGTGTGGGGGGTGGGGGGGGTTTTGGGGGGGGGTTTTTGTGTGGGGGTGTGTGGGTGTGTTTTTTTTTTTGGGGGGGGGGGGGGGTTGGGGGGGTGGGGTTTTCGTGTGTTTTGTTGGGGGTTGTTTTTTTTTGGGGGGGGGGGGGGGTTTTTTTGGGGTTGGGTTTTGGGGTTTTTTTTCCCTTTTTTTTTTTTTTTGGGGGGGGTTTTTTTTTTTTTTTTGGGACCAAGGGGGGGGGGTTTTTTTTTTTTTATTTTTTTTTTGGGTTTTTTTTGGGGGGGGGGGGGGGGGTTTTTTTTTTTGGGGGGTGTGGTGTTGGGGGGGGGGGGGGGGTTTTTTGGGGGGTTTTGGGGGGGGTTGGGTTTTTGGGTTGGGGTTTTTTTTCCCCCCGGGGGGGTTTTTGGTTTTTGGGGGTTTTTTGGGGGTTTTTTTTGGGGGGGGGGGGGGCCCCCCCCTTTTTTTTTGGAATTAACCCCAATTGGGGGGGGGGGGGGGGGGGGTTTTTTTTGGGGGGGGGGGGGGGGGGGGGGTTGGGGGGGGCCTTTGGGGGGGGGGTTCCCCTTTTTGGGGGGGGGGGTTGGGGGGGGGGGGGGGGGGGTTTTTTTAAAAAAAAGGGGGGGGGGGGGGGGGGGGGGGGGGGTTTTTTTAATTGAAAAGGGGGGGGGGGGGGTTTTTTGGGGGGAAGGGGGTTTGGTTTTTGGGGGGGGTTTTTTTTTTTTTTTTTTTTTTTGGGGGGTTTTTTTTAAAATTTTTTTTTTCCCCCCTTTTTTTTTTTTTAAAATTTTTTTTCCCCCCCATTTTTTGGGGGGGGAAAGGTTTAAGGGGGAAAAATTTTTGGGGGGGTTTTTTGGGGGTTTTTTGGGGAAAGGGGGGGGGGGGGGGGTTTGTTGGGGGGGGGAAAAGGGTAAAAGGAAAAGGGGGGGGGGGGTAAAAATTTAAAAATTTTAAAAAGGGGGGGTTTGGGGGGGGGGTAGGGGGAGGGGGTGGGGACTGGGGAGGTTTTTTCCGTTTTGGGTTGAAAGTAAGGAGGAGAGGTTGCTTTTCTATAGAAATCTATATGTGTCACTGAGATTGTTTAGTGTTGTGATTTTTTACACTCCTCGACACACTTGTCCTCAATCGCCATTGTTGTCGAGGAGAAATGAGAAAAAAAAAAAAATGATATATATATGACTTGGGTTATGCTGTATACCTGTGTAAAATGCTTGGCACAGTGACCCCAGAACACCATTGAGAGAGATTCGAGAGACGGAGAGAGAGGACGTAGAGAGAGGACGAGGATTGAGAGGGAGGATGGATTGGAGAGAGTAGACGAGAGAGACTGAGAGTTGAGATGATGATGCCGATTAGAGGTTGATTGAGAGAGAGTCTGATCGAGAGAAGACGAGAGACGAAGACGAATTGGGTTTGACTTAGAGACTGACGTCGATGGATTGTATGAGAGGAGAGAGTGAGAAGAGAGGAGAGGGAGGGACTAGGAGAACGAGAGGGTGTGAGGATTGACAGAGAGGAGGAGGAGTCTGACTGAGGAGATGGAAGAGAAGGACGTTGAGAGACTGAGAGACACAGTTAGAGATGAGCCCGAGAGGTGATTTATTTTTTTCTTATTTTTTAATTCTATATTTTTTTAATTTTTAATTTAAGGGTCTAATTTTAGTTTTTTTGTTTGAATTTGTTTTTGTATTGTTTTGTATCTTTTTTATCCTAGGTTGGTATTGGGTTTTATATTATTTTTAATGGGGGAAATAAGAGCAGTGTGTTTGTAACTTGGATCTCCTGGCGTCCTTGCAGCTGTTGGTTGGCTTTTTTTTTGTTTTTTTTTTTTTCATCCAGTCTCCCCGTGTTGTTCGAGTTAATTTATGCAGTGTATTAAGGAGACAGAGAACTGACAGACAGGACTGGAACAGTGACGAACAGGTATATAGAACAGAAAAGTAGGCAAGCAAGTCCAGTCCTGGCAGGCAGACCAGTTTATAAACAGAGTGTTTGACAGAGACATAAACAGACAGAAATAGGCAGGTGTAGCAGAGGGGGCCATCCATGATTTGGGTTTGTGAGATTAGAATGGAGAGGAGATGGCGTTTTGAGAGAGAGAGGAGAGGAGGGAGGAGGAGAGGAGGATTGGGAGTAGAAGGAGAGGAGGGGGAAGGAGGAGGATGGGTTAGGGAAGGATGGAGGTGCGAGCACGGAGGAGGGGCGAGGAGGAGGACGGAGGGCAGGAGGAGGGGAGGGAAGGTATTAGGACGGGGAGGAGGCTCAGGTAAAAGGAGGAGGAGGGGAAGGAGGAGAAGGAGGAGGAGGTTGGGGGAGGAAAGGAGGAGGGAGGAGGGAGGAAGGTAGGACAGAGAGAGGAGGAGGGGAGGTAGGAAGGAGGGAGGAGGGAGGAGAGGAGGAAGGATGGGAGGGGGAAGAGGAGAGGGAGGTAGGAGGAGGGAAGGAGGAGGAGGAGGAGGATGGAAGAGGATTGGGAGGAGGAGGAGGAGGGAGAGGAGGAGGGGGTGAGAGGAGGAGGAGGTGAGTAAAGTGAGGGAGGAGAGGAGAGGATGTGGAGCGATGGAGAGGAGGGAGAGAAGGAGGAGGTGGAGGAAGGAGGGAGGAGGAGGAAGAGGGAGGAGGAGGAGGGAGTAGAGAAGAAGCGAGAGGAGGGGGAGGAGGAGGGGGAAGGATGGAGGACGGAGGGAAGGAGAGGGAGGAGGAAGGAGGAGAGGAGGGGGCAGTGGAGGGAAGGAAGTAGGGAGGAGGAGGGAGGTTGAGGAAGGAGGTGAGGTAGGAGGAGGAGGAGGGAGGTCGGAAGCTAGGAGGGGGAAGAGGAATGGAGGGAGGAGGAAGGAAAGGAGGAGGAGGCAGGAGGAGAGTGAAGGAGGCGGAGAGGAGGATGGAGAGGTGGAGAGGAGGTGGAGGAGGAGGAGGTAGGAGGAGGAGGAGGAGGAGGAGAAAGGGAGGAGGCAGGGAGGTAGAGATGCATAGAGGGAGAGAAGGGAGAAGAGTAGGAGAAGGAGGAGCGAAGAAGGCAAGTATTTCAGGCTGGGTTTATGGCCCACAGCGCGAAACTGTCACTGGGGTAACCGTTTTGCTCTTTAACCTTCGCAATTTGATTTTCAGTCTCACTCATCTCTCTGTCTGTCTGTCTCTGTCTGTCTGTTCTGTCTGTTGTCTGTCTGTCTGTCTGTCTAGTCTGTCTGTTGTCTGTCTCTCTCTCTCTCTCTCTCTTCTCTCTCTCTCTCTCTCTCTCTCTCTCTCTCTCTCTCTCTCTCTCTCTCTGAATATCTCTCTGTCTGTCTGTCTCGTTGTCTGTCTGTTCTGTTATGTTCTGTTCTGTCTGTCTGTCTGTCTGTTGTCTCTGTCGTGTCTCTCTCTCTCTTCTCTCTCTCTCCTCTCTTCTCTCTCTCTCTCCTCCTCTCTTTCTCTCTCTATCTCTCTCTCTTTCTCTCTCTCTCTCTCTCTCTCTCTCATCTCTCTTCTCTCTCTCTCTCCTCTCTCTCTCTCTCTATCTCTCTCTCTCGGCTCCTCTTCTCTCTACTCTCTCTCCTCTCTCTTATATCTCTCTCTCTCTCTTCTCTGTGGTGTTACGCACACACACACACACAAACACACACAAAAACACACCAAACACACCAAAAACACACACACAAACACACACACACACACCACACACACACACCACCACCACACACAACACCATTTTTTTTTGTATGTTTTTTGCCCATGTAAAGTTAGTCAGTCCACGGAACACTTCATAAATCAACACATACAAGGGAAAATTACAGGGACAAAACTAACATTCATGGCAGGTAGGTAAGGTGCCAGAGTCAATGGCCTTGTTGGAGTGGGAAAATTCAAAATTCAAATTCTTTTTTTCCCTGTCATCCCTTTAGGGTATGGAGGATTTACTCCAGCATACACAAAATCTTTATTTGAAAAAACTACTGCACCATGTAACTAAATTTTTTGAACAGTTACTACAAAAAAAAATTCCCTTGTTTGACATATCAAACTCACAAAGTTTAATGGTATTCTGATATCAATCTTTTTTTAACAACATTGAGCGAGACTTATTAAAAAGAAGTCCTTCTCTCTTCTCCTCTCTTCCCTTCTTCTCCCCTTCTCTCTCTTCCTCTCTCTCTCTCTTCCCCTTCTCTCCTCTCCCCCTCTCTCTCTTTTTCTCTCTCTCTTTTCTCACACACAACACACAACACCAACACACCAACGCAAACACAAAATTATCTAAAATTTTGGTGAAGAAAAAGAGTTGTTCTTACTTCAAAGGTTTGGATTTTTAGCGAATATTTTTTGGGGGTTTGGGACTGAGTGAGGAAGAGAACAGAATGTAGTTTTCAGTCATCTTATCAAACACTCAACAGCAACTGTTTTGTCTGTCTGTCAAAATTATTTGTAAAAAATGCTTTTTTGGGTGCTGTTAAGCCCCGCAAGTAGGACTTCGTTTTTAAATATCACAGAACATTGCGCACCTTTAAAATTCCTGTTCCCCCTTTTCGTAAAAAGAGTGGGCCATCGTGTCCCGGGGGAACAGATGACATTTACAAAACTGATACCACGGGGAAACTGGTGCAAAAAAAAAAAAGTGCTTTTTCCCATTATCCTGATATAAAAAAAATAAATCAAAAAAATTCATATCAATCAGCGTGGGAGAAAAATTGTTATCTTTAAAGTTTTTTTTTCCTTTATTCTTTTATATCGGGGATAATGGAAAAGCATTCGTTGCTTTTTTTACATCCAGCCCCCGTTTTGTTTCAGTTTTGTACGTCTTTTCCTTTTTTATCACCAGCGCACAATGGCCCTACCCTTACGAAAAGGGGAACAGAATTTAACATGTGCGCAAGATGTTCGTGGTGCGTTCGTTTAGGGTTTAAAGTTCTTCCAAAAGACTTTTGGAAAGGGGGGAAAGTGCACTGATGTTAAACCGGGGGGAAAAAAAAACCCCCAAAGAAATCAACCCTGGTCGTCAAATTGCAAGCGCAATGCTCGCCCCTAGGGGTATCCCCCTCCCCCCCCGAAGAAAAAAAACAAAAAAGAGGTGACAAGGGGGAAAAACGAACAAGGCAGAAACAAAGCATGGGTTTTGAAAAAAGCAAGAAATTCCGCTGGGAATTTCCGAACGTGGGGGTGCTTTTATCCTGACACCCCCCCCCCCCCCCCCCCACCCCCCCCACCCCCCCCCCCAAAACCCCCCCCCCAACATCCCCCGGGGATTTTTTAGAGAGAGTTGGTGACAAAGTCATCATTGTTGTTGTTGTTGCTGTGCTGTTTTTCGTCGTCGTCGTCATCACATCATCGCATGTAAAATTTATCAGTAGTAGTAGTGTGTTTTTGTAAGTAGTATTTTATAGTAGTAGTATTTAGTTAAGTAGTAGTAGTAGTAGTATAGTAATTGTTTTGTTCTTGTTTGTACTGTATTAGCAGCAGCAGCAGAAACATTTAAATAGTATAGTAGTGTATTTAAGTAGATTTAGTATATATTTAGTGTAGTATTTTAGTAGTGTATAGAAAGAGTAGTAGTAAAAGTAGTAGAATTTTTAGTAGTAGAAAGTAGTATTGTAGTAGTAGAAAGGTAGAGTAGTAGAAATTGTTGGTTTTTTTTTCTTGTATGAGACAGCGGCACGGGAAGAACAGAGTAGTAGTATGTAGTATTTTAGTGTAGTATAAGTTAGAAGTATTAAGTAAGTAGTAGTTTGTAGTAGTAGTAAGTAGTAGTATTTGTTGTTGTGTTTTGTTGTTGTTTTTTGTTGGTATTGTGTTGTATAGTGAATAATAGTTTTCCAGAATTCTGTCTTCTGCGGTAGCAGATGAGTTTGGAGGATGGAAAAAGGAGTATTGCAAGACTAATGTACGTTCAAATTTAGTGTGTTTTTGTTTTGTTTGTTTTTTTTCCGGGGTTTAGAGCCCCACGAGGCTGACCATCATTGTTATTTTTTTTTGAACAAAAGGGGTTTTTTCTGCCCGCTTATTAAGGTAGCCTTTTTCGCTGTTGGGGATTACTTTAAAGAAAAAAGTTTAGGGTTAGTTTTGTAGTCCCTTTTTGAGCGTTATTGATTGGATGGAAAGGACAAAAATGTGTTGTTGTTTTTTCTGCTTTTTCGTTGTCGTCATCTTTATCATCTTCATCTTCATTATTTTCTCGGTATCAACAGCAACATCTGTTTCTAGTCAACCGAGAAGATCATCAGAAGCAAAAAACTAGCTTCTGCACCAAATACCCCCTTCAAATCCCCCGTGATATTATCCTCCTATTGCTGTGAAACAGGACCGGACACAGAGTTTTGGGGGGAGAAACCAAACATTCGAGAAAAAATGCCACAAAGACTCCTCAAATATCTACAAAAAAAACAAAAACCAATAACTTGTAAAGAAGAAATCAAAAAGTGTGTGGGCCCCCCGAGCCTTTGCTTCCCATACAGAGGAGGAAAGTGAGTGGGTTTGGTCACACCACAAGACACAAACCCTAGCAAAAACCCTCCCGCAAAGGAAAAAGTTTTAGGCAAGAGGGGGCCCAAAAAAAATCTTTGGGGTTTACAACATCAAAGCTGGAGCCCCAACCCCTGCAACACTCCCACTAGCCAAAACGGTATGAAGCATGGAAAAAAATCTCGTTGGTCTTCTCTAGTACCCCCCCACGTCCTTTGGGACATGGGACTGAGTGGTGGTGAGTGAGGGTGAGTGAGTGAAATGAGGGGGAGTGATGGGTGAGTGAGTGAGTGAGTGGTGAGTGAGTGGTATAGATGTAAGTTTAAGGGGGGTGGTGGGTGGTGGTGGTTTTTGGGGGTGGTGGTGGTGGTTGGTGGTGGGGTGGTGGTGGTGGTGGGAAGTAAAGGGGGAAATAGTAGAGTAGTAGTGTAGTTGTTTAGTAGTAGAGTAGTAGTAGTAGTAGTAGGTTGTGGG